>CM059426.1:213349615-213618311 GCA_030390025.1 Squalus acanthias | reverse complement strand
GTAAATTGATGAATTACAAGACACACGCACTGTAATTGATGAATTACAAGACACACCACTGTAATTGATGAATTACAAGACACACCACTGTAATTGATGAATTACAAGACACACGCACTGTAATTGATGAATTACAAGACACACACACTGTAATTGATGAATTACAAGACACGCACTGTAATTGATGAATTACAAGACACACACACTGTAATTGATGAATTACAAGACACACTGTAATTGATGAATTACAAGACACACGCACTGTAATTGATGAATTACAAGACACACGCACTGTAATTGATGAATACAAGACACACGCACTGTAATTGATGAATTACAAGACACACGCACTGTAATTGATGAATTACAAGACACACGCACTGTAATTGATGAATTACAAGACACACGCACTGTAATTGATGAATTACAAGACACACGCACTGTAATTGATGAATTACAAGACACACGCACTGTAATTGATGAATTACAAGACACACGCACTGTAATTGATGAATTACAGACACACGCACTGTAATTGATGATTACAAGACACACGCACTGTAATTGATGAATTACAAGACACACAACTGTATTGATGAATTACCAGACCACACTGTAATTGATGAATTACAAGACACACGCACTGTAATTGATGAATTACAAGACACACGCACTGTAATTGATGAATTACAAGACACACGCACTGTAATTGATGAATTACAAGACACAGCACTGTAATTGATGAATTACAAGACACACGCACTGTAATTGATGAATTACAAGACACACGCACTGTAATTGATGAATTACAAGACACACACTGTAATTGATGAATTACAAGACACACTGTAATTGATGAATTACAAGACACACACACTGTAATTGATGAATTACAATACAAGACGCACTGTAATTGATGAATTACAAGACACACGCACTGTAATTGATGAATTACAAGACACACACTGTAATTGATGAATTACAAGACACACACTGTAATTGATGAATTACAAGACACACTGTAATTGATGAATTACAAGACACACGCACTGTAATTGATGAATTACAAGACACACGCACTGTAATTGATGAATTACAAGACAACGCACTGTAATTGATGAATTACAAGACACACGCACTGTAATTGATGAATTACAAGACACACGCACTGTAATTGATGAATTACAAGACACACGCACTGTAATTGATGAATTACAAGACACACGCACTGTAATTGATGAATTACAAGACACACGCACTGTAATTGATGAATTACAAGACACACGCACTGTAATTGATGAATTACAAGACACAGCACTGTAATTGATGAATTACAAGACACACGCACTGTAATTGATGAATTACAAGACACACGCACTGTAATTGATGAATTACAAGACACACGCACTGTAATTGATGAATTACAAGACACACGCACTGTAATTGATGAATTACAAGACACACGCACTGTAATTGATGAATTACAAGACACACGCACTGTAATTGATGAATTACAAGACACACACACTGTAATTGATGAATTACAAGACACACACACTGTAATTGATGAATTACAAGACACACACACTGTAATTGATGAATTACAAGACACACACACTGTAATTGATGAATTACAAGACACACACACTGTAATTGATGAATTACAAGACACAGCACTGTAATTGATGAATTACAAGACCACACTGTAATTGATGAATTACAAGACACACACACTGTAATTGATGAATTACAAGACACACACACAGTAATTGATGAATTACAAGACACACCTCTGTAATTGATGAATTACAAGGACACAACTGTAATTGATGAATTACAAGACACACTGTAATTGCTGAATTACAAGACACACTGTAATTGATGAATTACAAGACAGCACTGTATGATGAACTACAAGACACGCCTGTAATTGAGGAATTACAAGACACACGCACTGTAATTGATGAATTACAAGACACACGCACTGTAATTGATGAATTACAAGACACACGCACTGTAATTGATGAATTACAAGACACACACACTGTCATTGATGGAATTACAAGACACACGCACGGTAATTGATGAATTACAAGACACACTGTAATTGATTGAATTACAAGACACACACACTGTAATTGATGAATTACAGCACAGCACTGTAATTGATGAATACACAGAACGCACTGTAATTGATGAATTACAAGACACACACACTGTAATTGATGAATTACAAGACACACATTAATTGATGAATTACAAGACACAGGCACTGTAATTGATGAATTACAAGACACACGACACTGTAATGCTGAATTACAAGACACACACTGTAATTGATGAATTACAAGACACACACCCTGTAATTGATGAATACAAGACACACACACTGTAATTGATGAATTACAAGACACCACACACTGTAATTGATGAATTACAAGACACACACATGTAATTGATGAATTACAAGACACACACACTGTAATTGATGAATTACAAGACACACACACTGTAATTGATGAATTACAAGACACACGCACTGTAATTGATGAATTACCAGACACGCGCACTGTAATTGATGAATTACAAGACCACACACTGTAATTGATGAATTACAGACACACACACTGTAATTGATGAATTACAAGACACACACACTGTAATTGATGAATTACAAGACTCACTCACTGTAATTGATGAATTACAAGACACACACACTGTAAGTGAGAATACAAGACACACACACTGTAATTGACTGAATTACAAGACACACCCACTGTAATTGATGAATAAAGACAAAACACTGTATTGATGAATTACAAGACACACACCTGTAATGATGAATTACAAGACACACACCCATGTAATTGATGAATTCAAGACACACAGCACTGTAATTGATGAATTACAAGACACCACTGTAATTGATGATTACACGACACACGGAGTAATTGATGAATTACAAGACACACTGTAATTGATGAATTACATGACAACACGCACTGTAAATTGATGAATTACAAGACACACACACTGTAATTGACGAATTACAAGACCACACACACTGTAAATTGATGAATTACAAGACACCACTGTAATTGATGAATTACAAGACACAGCACTGTAATTGATGAATTACAAGACACACGCACTGTAATTGATGAATTACAAGACCCACCACACTGTAATTGATGAATTACAAGACACACTGTAATTGATGAATTACAAGACACACTGTAATTGATGAATTACAAGACACAACACTGTAATTGATGAATTACAAGACACACACTGTAATTGATGAATTACAAGACACCACTGTAATAGATGAATTACAAGACACACTGTAATTGATGAATTACAAGACACACTGTAATTGATGAATTACAAGACACACACACTGTAATTGATGAATTACAAGGACACACACTGTAATTGATGAATTACAAGACACACTGTAATTGATGAATTACAAGACACACCTGTAATTGATGAATTACAAGACACACGCACTGTAATTGATGAATTACAAGACACACTGTAATTGATGATTACAAGACACACCACTGTAATTGATAATTACAAGACACAACTGTAATTGATGAATTACAAGACACACACACAGTAATTGATGAAATTACAAGACACACTGTAATTGATGAATTACAAGACACACACACTGTAATTGATGAATTACAAGACACACACACTGTAATTGATGAATTACAAGACACACGCACTGTAATTGATGAATTACAAGCACACTGTAATTGAATGAATTACAAGACACACACGGTAATTGATGAATTACAAGACACACACACTGTAATTGATGAATTACAAGACACACACACTGTAATGATGAATTACAAGACACACACACTGTAATTGATGAATTACAAGACACAACCACTGTAATTGATGAATTACAAGACACACACACTGTAATTGATGAATTACAAGACACACCACTGTAATTGTGAATTACAAGACACACGCACTGTAATTGATGAATTACAAGACACACACTGTAATTGATGAATTACAAGACACACGCACTGTAATTGATGATTACAAGACTCACGCACTGTAATTGATGAATTACAAGACACACCACTGTAATTGATGAATTACAAGACACACGCACTGTAATTGATGAATTACAAGACACACGCACTGTAATTGATGAATTACAAGACACACGCACTGTAATTGATGAATTACAAGACACACGCACTGTAATTGATGAATTACAAGACACACGCACTGTAATTGATGAATTACAAGACACACGCACTGTAATTGATGAATTACAAGACACACGCACTGTAATTGATGAATTACAAGACACACGCACTGTAATTGATGAATTACAAGACACACGCACTGTAATTGATGAATTACAAGACACACGCACTGTAATTGATGAATTACAAGACACACACACTGTAATTGATGAATTACAAGACACACGCACTGTAATTGATGAATTACAAGACACACGCACTGTAATTGATGAATTACAAGACACACTGTAATTGATGAATTACAAGACACACACACTGTAATTGATGAATTACAAGACACACGCACTGTAATTGATGAATTACAAGACACACGCACTGTAATTGATGAATTACAAGACACCCACTGTAATTGATGAATTACAAGACACACACACTGTAATTGATGAATTACAAGACACACCTGTAATTGATGAATTACAAGACACACGCACTGTAATTGATGAATTACAAGACCACACACTGTAATTGATGAATACAAGACACACACACTGTAATTGATGAATTACAAGACACACACTGTATTGATGAATTACAAGACACACCACTGTAATTGATGAATTACAAGTCACACACTGTAATTGATGAATTACAAGACACACGCACTGTAATTGATGAATTACAAGACACCCACTGTAATTGATGAATTACAAGACACACGACCACTGTAATTGATGAATTACAAGACACACGCACTGTAATTGATGAATTACAAGACACACGCACTGTAATTGATGAATACAAGACCACAGCACTGTAATTGATGAATTACAAGACACACGCACTGTAAATGATGAATTACAAGACACACGCACTGTAATTGATGAATTACAAGACACACACACTGTAATTGATGATTACAAGACACACGCACTGTAATTGATGAATTACAAGACACACACACTGTAATTGATGAATTACAAGACACACGCACTGTAATTGATGAATTACAAGACACACGCACTGTAATTGATGAATTACAAGACACACGCACTGTAATTGATGAATTACAAGACACACACACTGTAATTGATGAATTACAAGACACACCACTGTAATTGATGAATTACAAGACACACGCACTGTAATTGATGAATTACAAGACACACGCACTGTAATTGATGAATTACAAGACACACGCACTGTAATTGATGATTACAAGACACACGCACGGTAATTGATGAATTACAAGACACACACGCACTGTAATTGATGAATTACAAGACACACGCACTGTAATTGATGAATTACAAGACACACGCACTGTAATTGATGAATTACAAGACACACGCACTGTAATTGATGAATTACAAGACACACGCACTGTAATTGATGAATTACAAGACACACGCACTGTAATTGATGAATTACAAGACACACGCACTGTAATTGATGAATTACAAGACACACGCACTGTAATTGATGAATTACAAGACACACGCACTGTAATTGATGAATTACAAGACACACGCACTGTAATTGATGAATTACAAGACACACGCACTGTAATTGATGAATTACAAGACACACGCACTGTAATTGATGAATTACAAGACACACGCACTGTAATTGATGAATTACAAGACACACGCACTGTAATTGATGAATTACAAGACACACCACTGTAATTGATGAATTACAAGACACACCACTGTAATTGATGAATTACAAGACACACGCACTGTAATTGATGAATTACAAGACACACGCACTGTAATTGATGAATTACAAGACACACGCACTGTAATTGATGAATTACAAGACACACGCACTGTAATTGATGAATTACAAGACCACGCACTGTAATTGATGAATTACAAGACACACGCACTGTAATTGATGAATTACAAGACACACGCACTGTAATTGATGAATTACAAGACACAAGCACTGTAATTGATGAATTACAAGACACACGCACTGTAATTGATGAATTACAAGACACACGCACTGTAATTGATGAATTACAAGACACACGCACTGTAATTGATGATTTACAAGACACACCACTGTAATTGATGATTTACAAGACACACGCACTGTAATTGATGAATTACAGACACACGCACTGTAATTGATGAATTACAAGACACACGCACTGTAATTGATGAATTACAGACACACACACTGTAATTGATGAATTACAAGACACACCACTGTAATTGATGAATTACAAGACACACACACTGTAATTGATGAATTACAAGACACACACTGTAATTGATGAATTACAAGACACACACACTGTAATTGATGAATACAAGACACACACACTGTAATTGATGAATTACAAGACACACACACTGTAATTGATGATTACAAGACACACACACTGTAATTGATGAATTACAAGACACACACACTGTAATTGATGAATTACAAGACACACGCACTGTAATTGATGAATTACAAGACACACGCACTGTAATTGATGAATTACAAGACACACGCACTGTAATTGATGAATTACAAGACACACGCACTGTAATTGATGAATTACAAGACACACGCACTGTAATTGATGAATTACAAGACACACGCACTGTAATTGATGAATTACAAGACACACAGCACTGTAATTGATGAATTACAAGACACACACACTGTAATTGATGAATACAAGACACACGCACTGTAATTGATGAATTACAAGACACACGCACTGTAATTGATGAATTACAAGACACACGCACTGTAATTGATGAATTACAAGACACACACACTGTAATTGATGAATTACAAGACACACACACTGTAATTGATGAATTACAAGACACACACACTGTAATTGATGAATTACAAGACACACGCACTGTAATTGATGAATTACAAGACACACCACTGTAATTGATGAATTACAAGACACACGCACTGTAATTGATGAATTACAAGACACACGCACTGTAATTGATGAATTACAAGACACACGCACTGTAATTGATGAATTACAAGACACACGCACTGTAATTGATGAATTACAAGACACACGCACTGTAATTGATGAATTACAAGACACAGCACTGTAATTGATGAATTACAAGACACACGCACTGTAATTGATGAATTACAAGACACACCACTGTAATTGATGAATTACAAGACACACGCACTGTAATTGATGAATTACAAGACACACGCACTGTAATTGATGAATTACAAGACACCACTGTAATTGATGAATTACAAGACACACGCACTGTAATTGATGAATTACAGACACACGCACTGTAATTGATGAATTACAAGACACACGCACTGTAATTGATGAATTACAAGACACACGCACTGTAATTGATGAATTACAAGACACCACTGTAATTGATGAATTACAAGACACACGCACTGTAATTGATGAATTACAAGACACACGCACTGTAATTGATGAATTACAAGACACACGCACTGTAATTGATGAATTACAAGACACACACTGTAATTGATGAATTACAAGACACACGCACTGTAATTGATGAATTACAAGACACACCACTGTAATTGATGAATTACAAGACACACGCACTGTAATTGATGAATTACAAGACACACACACTGTAATTGATGAATTACAAGACACACTGTAATTGATGAATTACAAGACACACACACTGTAATTGATGAATTACAAGACACACACTGTAATTGATGAATTACAAGACACACGCACTGTAATTGATGAATTACAAGACACACACACTGTAATTGATGAATTACAAGACACACACACTGTAATTGATGAATTACAAGACACACACACTGTAATTGATGAATTACAAGACACACACTGTAATTGATGAATTACAAGACACACACACTGTAATTGATGAATTACAAGACACACACACTGTAATTGATGAATTACAAGACACACACACTGTAATTGATGAATTACAAGACACACACACTGTAATTGATGAATTACAAGACACACACACTGTAATTGATGAATTACAAGACACACCACTGTAATTGATGAATTACAAGACACACGCACTGTAATTGATGAATTACAAGACACACGCACTGTAATTGATGAATTACAAGACACACACACTGTAATTGATGAATTACAAGACACACACACTGTAATTGATGAATTACAAGACACACACACTGTAATTGATGAATTACAAGACACACACACTGTAATTGATGAATTACAAGACACACACACTGTAATTGATGAATTACAAGACACACTGTAATTGATGAATTACAAGACACACACACTGTAATTGATGAATTACAAGACACACACACTGTAATTGATGAATTACAAGACACACACACTGTAATTGATGAATTACAAGACACACACTGTAATTGATGAATTACAAGACACACGCACTGTAATTGATGAATACAAGACACACTGTAATTGATGAATTACAAGACACACACACTGTAATTGATGAATTACAAGACACACACTGTAATTGATGAATTACAAGACACACACTGTAATTGATGAATTACAAGACACACACTGTAATTGATGAATTACAAGACACACCTGTAATTGATGAATTACAAGACACACGCACTGTAATTGATGAATTACAAGACACACGCACTGTAATTGATGAATTACAAGACACACGCACTGTAATTGATGAATTACAAGACACACTGTAATTGATGAATTACAAGACACACACTGTAATTGATGAATTACAAGGACACACGCACTGTAATTGATGAATTACAAGACACACACACTGTAATTGATGAATTACAAGACACACACTGTAATTGATGAATTACAAGACACACACTGTAATTGATGAATTACAAGACACACACTGTAATTGATGAATTACAAGACACACCACTGTAATTGATGAATTACAAGACACACACACTGTAATTGATGAATTACAAGACACACGCACTGTAATTGATGAATTACAAGACACACACTGTAATTGATGAATTACAAGACACACGCACTGTAATTGATGAATTACAAGACACACACTGTAATTGATGAATTACAAGACACACCACTGTAATTGATGAATTACAAGACACACACTGTAATTGATGAATTACAAGACACACACACTGTAATTGATGAATTACAAGACACACACTGTAATTGATGAATTACAAGACACACGCACTGTAATTGATGAATTACAAGACACACGCACTGTAATTGATGAATTACAAGACACACACACTGTAATTGATGAATTACAAGACACACACACTGTAATTGATGAATTACAAGACACACACACTGTAATTGATGAATTACAAGACACACGCACTGTAATTGATGAATTACAAGACACACACACTGTAATTGATGAATTACAAGACACACACACTGTAATTGATGAATTACAAGACACACTGTAATTGATGAATTACAAGACACACACTGTAATTGATGAATTACAAGACACACGCACTGTAATTGATGAATTACAAGACACACACACTGTAATTGATGAATTACAAGACACACGCACTGTAATTGATGAATTACAAGACACACGCACTGTAATTGATGAATTACAAGACACACACACTGTAATTGATGAATTACAAGACACACACACTGTAATTGATGAATTACAAGACACACACACTGTAATTGATGAATTACAAGACACACACACTGTAATTGATGAATTACAAGACACACCACTGTAATTGATGAATTACAAGACACACGCACTGTAATTGATGAATTACAAGACACACGCACTGTAATTGATGAATTACAAGACACACACACTGTAATTGATGAATTACAAGACACACCACTGTAATTGATGAATTACAAGACACACACACTGTAATTGATGAATTACAAGACACACACACTGTAATTGATGAATTACAAGACACACGCACTGTAATTGATGAATTACAAGACACACTGTAATTGATGAATTACAAGACACACACACTGTAATTGATGATTACAAGACACACACACTGTAATTGATGAATTACAAGACACACACACTGTAATTGATGAATTACAAGACACACTGTAATTGATGAATTACAAGACACACCACTGTAATTGATGAATTACAAGACACACTGTAATTGATGAATTACAAGACACACACTGTAATTGATGAATTACAAGACACACTGTAATTGATGAATTACAAGACACACTGTAATTGATGAATTACAAGACACACCACTGTAATTGATGAATTACAAGACACACTGTAATTGATGAATTACAAGACACACGCACTGTAATTGATGAATTACAAGACACACACTGTAATTGATGAATTACAAGACACACGCACTGTAATTGATGAATTACAAGACACACTGTAATTGATGAATTACAAGACACACCACTGTAATTGATGAATTACAAGACACACGCACTGTAATTGATGAATTACAAGACACACACACTGTAATTGATGAATTACAAGACACACCACTGTAATTGATGAATTACAAGACACACACTGTAATTGATGAATTACAAGACACACACTGTAATTGATGAATTACAAGACACACACTGTAATTGATGAATTACAAGACACACCACTGTAATTGATGAATTACAAGACACACCACTGTAATTGATGAATTACAAGACACCACTGTAATTGATGAATTACAAGACACACACTGTAATTGATGAATTACAAGACACACTGTAATTGATGAATTACAAGACACACCTGTAATTGATGAATTACAAGACACACTGTAATTGATGAATTACAAGACACACACACTGTAATTGATGAATTACAAGACACACTGTAATTGATGAATTACAAGACACACGCACTGTAATTGATGAATTACAAGACACACACTGTAATTGATGAATTACAAGACACACACACTGTAATTGATGAATTACAAGACACACACTGTAATTGATGAATTACAAGACACACACGTAATTGATGAATTACAAGACACACACTGTAATTGATGAATTACAAGACACACTGTAATTGATGAATTACAAGACACACTGTAATTGATGAATTACAAGACACACCACTGTAATTGATGAATTACAAGACACACCTGTAATTGATGAATTACAAGACACACACACTGTAATTGATGAATTACAAGACACACACTGTAATTGATGAATTACAAGACACACACTGTAATTGATGAATTACAAGACACACTGTAATTGATGAATTACAAGACACACACACTGTAATTGATGAATTACAAGACACACACACTGTAATTGATGAATTACAAGACACACGCACTGTAATTGATGAATTACAAGACACACACACTGTAATTGATGAATTACAAGACACACTGTAATTGATGAATTACAAGACACACTGTAATTGATGAATTACAAGACACACTGTAATTGATGAATTACAAGACACATGCACTGTAATTGAATAATTACAAGACACACACACTGTAATTGATGAATTACAAGACACACTGTAATTGATGAATTACAAGACACACCACTGTAATTGATGAATTACAAGACACACTGTAATTGATGAATTACAAGACACACGCACTGTAATTGATGAATTACAAGACACACACACTGTAATTGATGAATTACAAGACACACTGTAATTGATGAATTACAAGACACCACTGTAATTGATGAATTACAAGACACACAGCACTGTAATTGATGAATTACAAGACACACACACTGTAATTGATGAATTACAAGACACACTGTAATTGATGAATTACAAGACACACGCACTGTAATTGATGAATTACAAGACACACGCACTGTAATTGATGAATTACAAGACACACGCACTGTAATTGATGAATTACAAGACACACGCACTGTAATTGATGAATTACAAGACACACGCACTGTAATTGATGAATTACAAGACACACACTGTAATTGATGAATTACAAGACACACGCACTGTAATTGATGAATTACAAGACACACGCACTGTAATTGATGAATTACAAGACACCACTGTAATTGATGAATTACAAGACACACACTGTAATTGATGAATTACAAGACACACGCACTGTAATTGATGAATTACAAGACACACGCACTGTAATTGATGAATTACAAGACACACACACTGTAATTGATGAATTACAAGACACACGCACTGTAATTGATGAATTACAAGACACACGCACTGTAATTGATGAATTACAAGACACACGCACTGTAATTGATGATTACAAGACACACCACTGTAATTGATGAATTACAAGACACACGCACTGTAATTGATGAATTACAAGACACACGCACTGTAATTGATGAATTACAAGACACACGCACTGTAATTGATGAATTACAAGACACACGCACTGTAATTGATGAATTACAAGACACACGCACTGTAATTGATGAATTACAAGACACACACTGTAATTGATGAATTACAAGACACACACTGTAATTGATGAATTACAAGACACACACTGTAATTGATGAATTACAAGACACACCACTGTAATTGATGAATTACAAGACACACACACTGTAATTGATGAATTACAAGACACACACTGTAATTGATGAATTACAAGACACACACTGTAATTGATGAATTACAAGACACCACTGTAATTGATGAATTACAAGACACACACTGTAATTGATGAATTACAAGACACACGCACTGTAATTGATGAATTACAAGACACACACTGTAATTGATGAATTACAAGACACACACACTGTAATTGATGAATTACAAGACACACGCACTGTAATTGATGAATTACAAGACACACTGTAATTGATGAATTACAAGACACACACTGTAATTGATGAATTACAAGACACACGCACTGTAATTGATGAATTACAAGACACACCACTGTAATTGATGAATTACAAGACACACCACTGTAATTGATGAATTACAAGACACACGCACTGTAATTGATGAATTACAAGACACACACACTGTAATTGATGAATTACAAGACACACACACTGTAATTGATGAATTACAAGACACACACACTGTAATTGATGAATTACAAGACACACGCACTGTAATTGATGAATTACAAGACACACGCACTGTAATTGATGAATTACAAGACACACGCACTGTAATTGATGAATTACAAGACACACGCACTGTAATTGATGAATTACAAGACACACTGTAATTGATGAATTACAAGACACACTGTAATTGATGAATTACAAGACACACACACTGTAATTGATGAATTACAAGACACACTGTAATTGATGAATTACAAGACACACTGTAATTGATGAATTACAAGACACACACTGTAATTGATGAATTACAAGACACACTGTAATTGATGAATTACAAGACACACACACTGTAATTGATGAATTACAAGACACACGCACTGTAATTGATGAATTACAAGACACACTGTAATTGATGAATTACAAGACACACACACTGTAATTGATGAATTACAAGACACACACACTGTAATTGATGAATTACAAGACACACCACTGTAATTGATGAATTACAAGACACACGCACTGTAATTGATGAATTACAAGACACACCACTGTAATTGATGAATTACAAGACACACACTGTAATTGATGAATTACAAGACACACCACTGTAATTGATGAATTACAAGACACACTGTAATTGATGAATTACAAGACACACGCACTGTAATTGATGAATTACAAGACACACACTGTAATTGATGAATTACAAGACACACACACTGTAATTGATGAATTACAAGACACACACACTGTAATTGATGAATTACAAGACACACACACTGTAATTGATGAATTACAAGACACACCACTGTAATTGATGAATTACAAGACACACACACTGTAATTGATGAATTACAAGACACACACACTGTAATTGATGAATTACAAGACACACACTGTAATTGATGAATTACAAGACACACACACTGTAATTGATGAATTACAAGACACACACTGTAATTGATGAATTACAAGACACACGCACTGTAATTGATGAATTACAAGACACACTGTAATTGATGAATTACAAGACACACGCACTGTAATTGATGAATTACAAGACACACACACTGTAATTGCTGAATTACAAGACACACTGTAATTGATGAATTACAAGACACACTGTAATTGATGAATTACAAGACACACGCACTGTAATTGATGAATTACAAGACACACACACTGTAATTGATGAATTACAAGACACACGCACTGTAATTGATGAATTACAAGACACACTGTAATTGATGAATTACAAGACACACTGTAATTGATGAATTACAAGACACACACTGTAATTGATGAATTACAAGACACACTGTAATTGATGAATTACAAGACACACTGTAATTGATGAATTACAAGACACACACACTGTAATTGATGAATTACAAGACACACTGTAATTGATGAATTACAAGACACACACACTGTAATTGATGAATTACAAGACACACACACTGTAATTGCTGAATTACAAGACACACACACTGTAATTGATGAATTACAAGACACACACACTGTAATTGATGAATTACAAGACACACACACTGTAATTGATGAATTACAAGACACACACACTGTAATTGATGAATTACAAGACACACTGTAATTGATGAATTACAAGACACACACACTGTAATTGATGAATTACAAGACACACACACTGTAATTGATGAATTACAAGACACACGCACTGTAATTGATGAATTACAAGACACACACACTGTAATTGATGAATTACAAGACACACACTGTAATTGATGAATTACAAGACACACGCACTGTAATTGATGAATTACAAGACACACACACTGTAATTGATGAATTACAAGACACACTGTAATTGATGAATTACAAGACACACGCACTGTAATTGATGAATTACAAGACACACACACTGTAATTGATGAATTACAAGACACACACACTGTAATTGATGAATTACAAGACACACACTGTAATTGATGAATTACAAGACACACGCACTGTAATTGATGAATTACAAGACACCACTGTAATTGATGAATTACAAGACACACACACTGTAATTGATGAATTACAAGACACACACTGTAATTGATGAATTACAAGACACACACACTGTAATTGATGAATTACAAGACACACCACTGTAATTGATGAATTACAAGACACACCACTGTATTGATGAATTACAAGACACACTGTAATTGATGAATTACAAGACACACGCACTGTAATTGATGAATTACAAGACACACGCACTGTAATTGATGAATTACAAGACACACACACTGTAATTGATGAATTACAAGACACACGCACTGTAATTGATGAATTACAAGACACACGCACTGTAATTGATGAATTACAAGACACACGCACTGTAATTGATGAATTACAAGACACACACACTGTAATTGATGAATTACAAGACACACACACTGTAATTGATGAATTACAAGACACACTGTAATTGATGAATTACAAGACACACTGTAATTGATGAATTACAAGACACACGCACTGTAATTGATGAATTACAAGACACACGCACTGTAATTGATGAATTACAAGACACACACACTGTAATTGATGAATTACAAGACACCACTGTAATTGATGAATTACAAGACACACCACTGTAATTGATGAATTACAAGACACACGCACTGTAATTGATGAATTACAAGACACACGCACTGTAATTGATGAATTACAAGACACACGCACTGTAATTGATGAATTACAAGACACACGCACTGTAATTGATGAATTACAAGACACACCACTGTAATTGATGAATTACAAGACACACGCACTGTAATTGATGAATTACAAGACACACGCACTGTAATTGATGAATTACAAGACACACGCACTGTAATTGATGAATTACAAGACACACGCACTGTAATTGATGAATTACAAGACACACGCACTGTAATTGATGAATTACAAGACACACGCACTGTAATTGATGAATTACAAGACACACGCACTGTAATTGATGAATTACAAGACACACGCACTGTAATTGATGAATTACAAGACACACCACTGTAATTGATGAATTACAAGACACACGCACTGTAATTGATGAATTACAAGACACACGCACTGTAATTGATGAATTACAAGACACACGCACTGTAATTGATGAATTACAAGACACACACACTGTAATTGATGAATTACAAGACACACGCACTGTAATTGATGAATTACAAGACACACGCACTGTAATTGATGAATTACAAGACACACGCACTGTAATTGATGAATTACAAGACACACGCACTGTAATTGATGAATTACAAGACACACACACTGTAATTGATGAATTACAAGACACACCACTGTAATTGATGAATTACAAGACACACACACTGTAATTGATGAATTACAAGACACACACACTGTAATTGATGAATTACAAGACACACACTGTAATTGATGAATTACAAGACACACACTGTAATTGATGAATTACAAGACACACACTGTAATTGATGAATTACAAGACACACACACTGTAATTGATGAATTACAAGACACACGCACTGTAATTGATGAATTACAAGACACACACTGTAATTGATGAATTACAAGACACACACTGTAATTGATGAATTACAAGACACACACTGTAATTGATGAATTACAAGACACACACACTGTAATTGATGAATTACAAGACACCACACTGTAATTGATGAATTACAAGACACACACTGTAATTGATGAATTACAAGACACACGCACTGTAATTGATGAATTACAAGACACACACTGTAATTGATGAATTACAAGACACACTGTAATTGATGAATTACAAGACACACCACTGTAATTGATGAATTACAAGACACACCCTGTAATTGATGAATTACAAGACACACAGCACTGTAATTGATGAATTACAAGACACACACACTGTAATTGATGAATTACAAGACACACACACTGTAATTGATGAATTACAAGACACACGCACTGTAATTGATGAATTACAAGACACACCACTGTAATTGATGAATTACAAGACACCACTGTAATTGATGAATTACAAGACACACACTGTAATTGATGAATTACAAGACACACACTGTAATTGATGAATTACAAGACACACACACTGTAATTGATGAATTACAAGACACACTGTAATTGATGAATTACAAGACACACACTGTAATTGATGAATTACAAGACACACACACTGTAATTGATGAATTACAAGACACACGCACTGTAATTGATGAATTACAAGACACACACACTGTAATTGATGAATTACAAGACACACGCACTGTAATTGATGAATTACAAGACACACACACTGTAATTGATGAATTACAAGACACACACTGTAATTGATGAATTACAAGACACACACACTGTAATTGATGAATTACAAGACACACGCACTGTAATTGATGAATTACAAGACACACACACTGTAATTGATGAATTACAAGACACACACTGTAATTGATGAATTACAAGACACACACTGTAATTGATGAATTACAAGACACACGCACTGTAATTGATGAATTACAAGACACACACTGTAATTGATGAATTACAAGACACACACACTGTAATTGATGAATTACAAGACACACACTGTAATTGATGAATTACAAGACACACACACTGTAATTGATGAATTACAAGACACACCACTGTAATTGATGAATTACAAGACACACGCACTGTAATTGATGAATTACAAGACACACACACTGTAATTGATGAATTACAAGACACACACACTGTAATTGATGAATTACAAGACACACGCACTGTAATTGATGAATTACAAGACACACCACTGTAATTGATGAATTACAAGACACACACTGTAATTGATGAATTACAAGACACACGCACTGTAATTGATGAATTACAAGACACACCACTGTAATTGATGAATTACAAGACACACACTGTAATTGATGAATTACAAGACACACACTGTAATTGATGAATTACAAGACACCACTGTAATTGATGAATTACAAGACACACACTGTAATTGATGAATTACAAGACACACACACTGTAATTGATGAATTACAAGACACACACACTGTAATTGATGAATTACAAGACACACACTGTAATTGATGAATTACAAGACACACGCACTGTAATTGATGAATTACAAGACACACACACTGTAATTGATGAATTACAAGACACACGCACTGTAATTGATGAATTACAAGACACACGCACTGTAATTGATGAATTACAAGACACACGCACTGTAATTGATGAATTACAAGACACACGCACTGTAATTGATGAATTACAAGACACACACTGTAATTGATGAATTACAAGACACACACACTGTAATTGATGAATTACAAGACACACGCACTGTAATTGATGAATTACAAGACACACACACTGTAATTGATGAATTACAAGACACACGCACTGTAATTGATGAATTACAAGACACACCACTGTAATTGATGAATTACAAGACACACACACTGTAATTGATGAATTACAAGACACACTGTAATTGATGAATTACAAGACACACACACTGTAATTGATGAATTACAAGACACACACACTGTAATTGATGAATTACAAGACACACACACTGTAATTGATGAATTACAAGACACACCACTGTAATTGATGAATTACAAGACACACGCACTGTAATTGATGAATTACAAGACACACGCACTGTAATTGATGAATTACAAGACACACGCACTGTAATTGATGAATTACAAGACACACGCACTGTAATTGATGAATTACAAGACACACCACTGTAATTGATGAATTACAAGACACACTGTAATTGATGAATTACAAGACACACACTGTAATTGATGAATTACAAGACACACGCACTGTAATTGATGAATTACAAGACACACACTGTAATTGATGAATTACAAGACACAGTGTAATTGATGAATTACAAGACACACACACTGTAATTGATGAATTACAAGACACACGCACTGTAATTGATGAATTACAAGACACACACACTGTAATTGATGAATTACAAGACACACACACTGTAATTGATGAATTACAAGACACACACACTGTAATTGATGAATTACAAGACACACACACTGTAATTGATGAATTACAAGACACACACACTGTAATTGATGAATTACAAGACACACACACTGTAATTGATGAATTACAAGACACACGCACTGTAATTGATGAATTACAAGACACACGCACTGTAATTGATGAATTACAAGACACACCACTGTAATTGATGAATTACAAGACACACCACTGTAATTGATGAATTACAAGACACACGCACTGTAATTGATGAATTACAAGACACACGCACTGTAATTGATGAATTACAAGACACACGCACTGTAATTGATGAATTACAAGACACACGCACTGTAATTGATGAATTACAAGACACACGCACTGTAATTGATGAATTACAAGACACAGGCACTGTAATTGATGAATTACAAGACACACACACTGTAATTGATGAATTACAAGACACACACACTGTAATTGATGAATTACAAGACACACCACTGTAATTGATGAATTACAAGACACACCACTGTAATTGATGAATTACAAGACACACACACTGTAATTGATGAATTACAAGACACACCACTGTAATTGATGAATTACAAGACACACACACTGTAATTGATGAATTACAAGACACACGCACTGTAATTGATGAATTACAAGACACACACACTGTAATTGATGAATTACAAGACACACTGTAATTGATGAATTACAAGACACACTGTAATTGATGAATTACAAGACACACACACTGTAATTGATGAATTACAAGACACACACTGTAATTGATGAATTACAAGACACACACACTGTAATTGATGAATTACAAGACACACACACTGTAATTGATGAATTACAAGACACACACACTGTAATTGATGAATTACAAGACACACACTGTAATTGATGAATTACAAGACACACACACTGTAATTGATGAATTACAAGACACACACACTGTAATTGATGAATTACAAGACACACCACTGTAATTGATGAATTACAAGACACACACACTGTAATTGATGAATTACAAGACACACACACTGTAATTGATGAATTACAAGACACACACACTGTAATTGATGAATTACAAGACACACACACTGTAATTGATGAATTACAAGACACACACACTGTAATTGATGAATTACAAGACACACACACTGTAATTGATGAATTACAAGACACACTGTAATTGATGAATTACAAGACACACACACTGTAATTGATGAATTACAAGACACACCACTGTAATTGATGAATTACAAGACACACACACTGTAATTGATGAATTACAAGACACACTGTAATTGATGAATTACAAGACACACACTGTAATTGATGAATTACAAGACACACTGTAATTGATGAATTACAAGACACACACACTGTAATTGATGAATTACAAGACACACCACTGTAATTGATGAATTACAAGACACACACACTGTAATTGATGAATTACAAGACACACTGTAATTGATGAATTACAAGACACACGCACTGTAATTGATGAATTACAAGACACACTGTAATTGATGAATTACAAGACACACGCACTGTAATTGATGAATTACAAGACACACGCACTGTAATTGATGAATTACAAGACACACTGTAATTGATGAATTACAAGACACACGCACTGTAATTGATGAATTACAAGACACACACTGTAATTGATGAATTACAAGACACACGCACTGTAATTGATGAATTACAAGACACACACACTGTAATTGATGAATTACAAGACACACGCACTGTAATTGATGAATTACAAGACACACACTGTAATTGATGAATTACAAGACACACTGTAATTGATGAATTACAAGACACACGCACTGTAATTGATGAATTACAAGACACACACACTGTAATTGATGAATTACAAGACACACTGTAATTGATGAATTACAAGACACACGCACTGTAATTGATGAATTACAAGACACACGCACTGTAATTGATGAATTACAAGACACACGCACTGTAATTGATGAATTACAAGACACACGCACTGTAATTGATGAATTACAAGACACACGCACTGTAATTGATGAATTACAAGACACACGCACTGTAATTGATGAATTACAAGACACACGCACTGTAATTGATGAATTACAAGACACACGCACTGTAATTGATGAATTACAAGACACACACTGTAATTGATGAATTACAAGACACACGCACTGTAATTGATGAATTACAAGACACACTGTAATTGATGAATTACAAGACACACTGTAATTGATGAATTACAAGACACACTGTAATTGATGAATTACAAGACACACTGTAATTGATGAATTACAAGACACACTGTAATTGATGAATTACAAGACACACACTGTAATTGATGAATTACAAGACACACCACTGTAATTGATGAATTACAAGACACACTGTAATTGATGAATTACAAGACACACACTGTAATTGATGAATTACAAGACACACGCACTGTAATTGATGAATTACAAGACACCACTGTAATTGATGAATTACAAGACACACACACTGTAATTGATGAATTACAAGACACACGCACTGTAATTGATGAATTACAAGACACACTGTAATTGATGAATTACAAGACACACACACTGTAATTGATGAATTACAAGACACACGCACTGTAATTGATGAATTACAAGACACACGCACTGTAATTGATGAATTACAAGAAACACTGTAATTGATGAATTACAAGACACACGCACTGTAATTGATGAATTACAAGACACACACACTGTAATTGATGAATTACAAGACACACGCACTGTAATTGATGAATTACAAGACACACACACTGTAATTGATGAATTACAAGACACACGCACTGTAATTGATGAATTACAAGACACACGCACTGTAATTGATGAATTACAAGACACACGCACTGTAATTGATGAATTACAAGACACACGCACTGTAATTGATGAATTACAAGACACACACACTGTAATTGATGAATTACAAGACACACTGTAATTGATGAATTACAAGACACACTGTAATTGATGAATTACAAGACACACTGTAATTGATGAATTACAAGACACACTGTAATTGATGAATTACAAGACACACTGTAATTGATGAATTACAAGACACACTGTAATTGATGAATTACAAGACACACGCACTGTAATTGATGAATTACAAGACACACTGTAATTGATGAATTACAAGACACACTGTAATTGATGAATTACAAGACACACACACTGTAATTGATGAATTACAAGACACACACACTGTAATTGATGAATTACAAGAAACACTGTAATTGATGAATTACAAGACACACACACTGTAATTGATGAATTACAAGACACACACACTGTAATTGATGAATTACAAGACACACACACTGTAATTGATGAATTACAAGACACACACACTGTAATTGATGAATTACAAGACACACTGTAATTGATGAATTACAAGACACACACACTGTAATTGATGAATTACAAGACACACGCACTGTAATTGATGAATTACAAGACACACTGTAATTGATGAATTACAAGACACACGCACTGTAATTGATGAATTACAAGACACACACACTGTAATTGATGAATTACAAGACACACACTGTAATTGATGAATTACAAGACACACTGTAATTGATGAATTACAAGACACACGCACTGTAATTGATGAATTACAAGACACACACACTGTAATTGATGAATTACAAGACACACACACTGTAATTGATGAATTACAAGACACACTGTAATTGATGAATTACAAGACACACACTGTAATTGATGAATTACAAGACACACTGTAATTGATGAATTACAAGACACACACTGTAATTGATGAATTACAAGACACACACTGTAATTGATGAATTACAAGACACACACACTGTAATTGATGAATTACAAGACACACACTGTAATTGATGAATTACAAGACACACACACTGTAATTGATGAATTACAAGACACACACACTGTAATTGATGAATTACAAGACACACACACTGTAATTGATGAATTACAAGACACACACACTGTAATTGATGAATTACAAGACACACACACTGTAATTGATGAATTACAAGACACACACACTGTAATTGATGAATTACAAGACACACTGTAATTGATGAATTACAAGACACACACACTGTAATTGATGAATTACAAGACACACACACTGTAATTGATGAATTACAAGACACACACACTGTAATTGATGAATTACAAGACACACGCACTGTAATTGATGAATTACAAGACACACGCACTGTAATTGATGAATTACAAGACACACACACTGTAATTGATGAATTACAAGACACACTGTAATTGATGAATTACAAGACACACGCACTGTAATTGATGAATTACAAGACACACACACTGTAATTGATGAATTACAAGACACACTGTAATTGATGAATTACAAGACACACGCACTGTAATTGATGAATTACAAGACACACTGTAATTGATGAATTACAAGACACACACACTGTAATTGATGAATTACAAGACACACTGTAATTGATGAATTACAAGACACACGCACTGTAATTGATGAATTACAAGACACACTGTAATTGATGAATTACAAGACACACACTGTAATTGATGAATTACAAGACACACTGTAATTGATGAATTACAAGACACACACACTGTAATTGATGAATTACAAGACACACTGTAATTGATGAATTACAAGACACACTGTAATTGATGAATTACAAGACACACACTGTAATTGATGAATTACAAGACACACGCACTGTAATTGATGAATTACAAGACACACGCACTGTAATTGATGAATTACAAGACACACACACTGTAATTGATGAATTACAAGACACACGCACTGTAATTGATGAATTACAAGACACACGCACTGTAATTGATGAATTACAAGACACACGCACTGTAATTGATGAATTACAAGACACACACACTGTAATTGATGAATTACAAGACACACACACTGTAATTGATGAATTACAAGACACACACTGTAATTGATGAATTACAAGACACACCACTGTAATTGATGAATTACAAGACACACGCACTGTAATTGATGAATTACAAGACACACGCACTGTAATTGATGAATTACAAGACACACACACTGTAATTGATGAATTACAAGACACACTGTAATTGATGAATTACAAGACACACTGTAATTGATGAATTACAAGACACACGCACTGTAATTGATGAATTACAAGACACACGCACTGTAATTGATGAATTACAAGACACACGCACTGTAATTGATGAATTACAAGACACACGCACTGTAATTGATGAATTACAAGACACACACACTGTAATTGATGAATTACAAGACACACGGACTGTAATTGATGAATTACAAGACACACGCACTGTAATTGATGAATTACAAGACACACGCACTGTAATTGATGAATTACAAGACACACGCACTGTAATTGATGAATTACAAGACACACGCACTGTAATTGATGAATTACAAGACACACGCACTGTAATTGATGAATTACAAGACACACGCACTGTAATTGATGAATTACAAGACACACGCACTGTAATTGATGAATTACAAGACACACACACTGTAATTGATGAATTACAAGACACACGACTGTAATTGATGAATTACAAGACACACGCACTGTAATTGATGAATTACAAGACACACGCACTGTAATTGATGAATTACAAGACACACGCACTGTAATTGATGAATTACAAGACACACGCACTGTAATTGATGAATTACAAGACACACGCACTGTAATTGATGAATTACAAGACACACGACTGTAATTGATGAATTACAAGACACACGACTGTAATTGATGAATTACAAGACACACACACTGTAATTGATGAATTACAAGACACACTGTAATTGATGAATTACAAGACACACACTGTAATTGATGAATTACAAGACACACACACTGTAATTGATGAATTACAAGACACACTGTAATTGATGAATTACAAGACACACTGTAATTGATGAATTACAAGACACACACTGTAATTGATGAATTACAAGACACACGCACTGTAATTGATGAATTACAAGACACACGCACTGTAATTGATGAATTACAAGACACACTGTAATTGATGAATTACAAGACACACTGTCATTGATGAATTACAAGACACACTGTAATTGATGAATTACAAGACACACTGTAATTGATGAATTACAAGACACACTGTAATTGATGAATTACAAGACACACTGTAATTGATGAATTACAAGACACACTGTAATTGATGAATTACAAGACACACTGTAATTGATGAATTACAAGACACACTGTAATTGATGAATTACAAGACACACTGTAATTGATGAATTACAAGACACACGCACTGTAATTGATGAATTACAAGACACACACTGTAATTGATGAATTACAAGACACACACACTGTAATTGATGAATTACAAGACAGACTGTAATTGATGAATTACAAGACACACACACTGTAATTGATGAATTACAAGACACACTGTAATTGATGAATTACAAGACACACACACTGTAATTGATGAATTACAAGACACACTGTAATTGATGAATTACAAGACACACTGTAATTGATGAATTACAAGACACACTGTAATTGATGAATTACAAGACACACACACTGTAATTGATGAATTACAAGACAGACTGTAATTGATGAATTACAAGACACACACACTGTAATTGATGAATTACAAGACACACGCACTGTAATTGATGAATTACAAGACACACACACTGTAATTGATGAATTACAAGACACACGCACTGTAATTGATGAATTACAAGACACACACACTGTAATTGATGAATTACAAGACACACGCACTGTAATTGATGAATTACAAGACACACACACTGTAATTGATGAATTACAAGACAGACTGTAATTGATGAATTACAAGACACACACACTGTAATTGATGAATTACAAGACACACACTGTAATTGATGAATTACAAGACACACACACTGTAATTGATGAATTACAAGACACACTGTAATTGATGAATTACAAGACACACTGTAATTGATGAATTACAAGACACACACACTGTAATTGATGAATTACAAGACAGACTGTAATTGATGAATTACAAGACACACACACTGTAATTGATGAATTACAAGACACACTGTAATTGATGAATTACAAGACACACACTGTAATTGATGAATTACAAGACAGCACTGTAATTGATGAATTACAAGACACACACACTGTAATTGATGAATTACAAGACACACACACTGTAATTGATGAATTACAAGACACACACACTGTAATTGATGAATTACAAGACACACTGTAATTGATGAATTACAAGACACACGCACTGTAATTGATGAATTACAAGACACACTGTAATTGATGAATTACAAGACACACGCACTGTAATTGATGAATTACAAGACACACGCACTGTAATTGATGAATTACAAGACACACGCACTGTAATTGATGAATTACAAGACACACTGTAATTGATGAATTACAAGACACACGCACTGTAATTGATGAATTACAAGACACACACTGTAATTGATGAATTACAAGACACACACTGTAATTGATGAATTACAAGACACACGCACTGTAATTGATGAATTACAAGACACACACACTGTAATTGATGAATTACAAGACACCACTGTAATTGATGAATTACAAGACACACGCACTGTAATTGATGAATTACAAGACACACACACTGTAATTGATGAATTACAAGACACACACACTGTAATTGATGAATTACAAGACACACGCACTGTAATTGATGAATTACAAGACACACCACTGTAATTGATGAATTACAAGACACACGCACTGTAATTGATGAATTACAAGACACACCACTGTAATTGATGAATTACAAGACACACACACTGTAATTGATGAATTACAAGACACACACACTGTAATTGATGAATTACAAGACACACACACTGTAATTGATGAATTACAAGACACACTGTAATTGATGAATTACAAGACACACACACTGTAATTGATGAATTACAAGACACACACACTGTAATTGATGAATTACAAGACACACACACTGTAATTGATGAATTACAAGACACACACACTGTAATTGATGAATTACAAGACACACGCACTGTAATTGATGAATTACAAGACACACGCACTGTAATTGATGAATTACAAGACACACGCACTGTAATTGATGAATTACAAGACACACGCACTGTAATTGATGAATTACAAGACACACACTGTAATTGATGAATTACAAGACACACACACTGTAATTGATGAATTACAAGACACACGCACTGTAATTGATGAATTACAAGACACACACACTGTAATTGATGAATTACAAGACACACGACTGTAATTGATGAATTACAAGACACAGCACTGTAATTGATGAATTACAAGACACACGCACTGTAATTGATGAATTACAAGACACACTGTAATTGATGAATTACAAGACACACGCACTGTAATTGATGAATTACAAGACACACACACTGTAATTGATGAATTACAAGACACACGCACTGTAATTGATGAATTACAAGACACACACTGTAATTGATGAATTACAAGACACACACACTGTAATTGATGAATTACAAGACACACACACTGTAATTGATGAATTACAAGACACACACACTGTAATTGATGAATTACAAGACACACACACTGTAATTGATGAATTACAAGACACACGCACTGTAATTGATGAATTACAAGACACACGCACTGTAATTGATGAATTACAAGACACACGCACTGTAATTGATGAATTACAAGACACACACACTGTAATTGATGAATTACAAGACACACACACTGTAATTGATGAATTACAAGACACACGCACTGTAATTGATGAATTACAAGACACACACTGTAATTGATGAATTACAAGACACACACACTGTAATTGATGAATTACAAGACACACACACTGTAATTGATGAATTACAAGACACACGCACTGTAATTGATGAATTACAAGACACACACACTGTAATTGATGAATTACAAGACACACACTGTAATTGATGAATTACAAGACACACACACTGTAATTGATGAATTACAAGACACACACACTGTAATTGATGAATTACAAGACACACACACTGTAATTGATGAATTACAAGACACACTGTAATTGATGAATTACAAGACACACACTGTAATTGATGAATTACAAGACACACACACTGTAATTGATGAATTACAAGACACACACACTGTAATTGATGAATTACAAGACACACACACTGTAATTGATGAATTACAAGACACACACACTGTAATTGATGAATTACAAGACACACACACTGTAATTGATGAATTACAAGACACACACACTGTAATTGATGAATTACAAGACACACACACTGTAATTGATGAATTACAAGACACACACACTGTAATTGATGAATTACAAGACACACTGTAATTGATGAATTACAAGACACACACACTGTAATTGATGAATTACAAGACACACACTGTAATTGATGAATTACAAGACACACCACTGTAATTGATGAATTACAAGACACACTGTAATTGATGAATTACAAGACACACACACTGTAATTGATGAATTACAAGACACACTGTAATTGATGAATTACAAGACACACACACTGTAATTGATGAATTACAAGACACACTCACTGTAATTGATGAATTACAAGACACACACACTGTAATTGATGAATTACAAGACACACTGTAATTGATGAATTACAAGACACACGCACTGTAATTGATGAATTACAAGACACACTGTAATTGATGAATTACAAGACACACACACTGTAATTGATGAATTACAAGACACACGCACTGTAATTGATGAATTACAAGACACACACTGTAATTGATGAATTACAAGACACACTGTAATTGATGAATTACAAGACACACACACTGTAATTGATGAATTACAAGACACACGCACTGTAATTGATGAATTACAAGACACACTGTAATTGATGAATTACAAGACACACTGTAATTGATGAATTACAAGACACACGCACTGTAATTGATGAATTACAAGACACACACACTGTAATTGATGAATTACAAGACACACTGTAATTGATGAATTACAAGACACACACACTGTAATTGATGAATTACAAGACACACTGTAATTGATGAATTACAAGACACCACTGTAATTGATGAATTACAAGACACACGCACTGTAATTGATGAATTACAAGACACACACACTGTAATTGATGAATTACAAGACACACGCACTGTAATTGATGAATTACAAGACACACTGTAATTGATGAATTACAAGACACACACTGTAATTGATGAATTACAAGACACACACACTGTAATTGATGAATTACAAGACACACACTGTAATTGATGAATTACAAGACACACTGTAATTGATGAATTACAAGACACACTGTAATTGATGAATTACAAGACACACTGTAATTGATGAATTACAAGACACACGCACTGTAATTGATGAATTACAAGACACACTGTAATTGATGAATTACAAGACACACGCACTGTAATTGATGAATTACAAGACACACTGTAATTGATGAATTACAAGACACACACACTGTAATTGATGAATTACAAGACACACGCACTGTAATTGATGAATTACAAGACACACACACTGTAATTGATGAATTACAAGACACACACACTGTAATTGATGAATTACAAGACACACGCACTGTAATTGATGAATTACAAGACACACACACTGTAATTGATGAATTACAAGACACACACACTGTAATTGATGAATTACAAGACACACACTGTAATTGATGAATTACAAGACACACACACTGTAATTGATGAATTACAAGACACACACACTGTAATTGATGAATTACAAGACACACACACTGTAATTGATGAATTACAAGACACACACACTGTAATTGATGAATTACAAGACACACACACTGTAATTGATGAATTACAAGACACACACACTGTAATTGATGAATTACAAGACACACGCACTGTAATTGATGAATTACAAGACACACGCACTGTAATTGATGAATTACAAGACACACGCACTGTAATTGATGAATTACAAGACACACACACTGTAATTGATGAATTACAAGACACACACACTGTAATTGATGAATTACAAGACACACACACTGTAATTGATGAATTACAAGACACACACTGTAATTGATGAATTACAAGACACACTGTAATTGATGAATTACAAGACACACTGTAATTGATGAATTACAAGACACACGCACTGTAATTGATGAATTACAAGACACACCTGTAATTGATGAATTACAAGACACAGTGTAATTGATGAATTACAAGACACACGCACTGTAATTGATGAATTACAAGACACACTGTAATTGATGAATTACAAGACACACGCACTGTAATTGATGAATTACAAGACACACACACTGTAATTGATGAATTACAAGACACACTGTAATTGATGAATTACAAGACACACGCACTGTAATTGATGAATTACAAGACACACACACTGTAATTGATGAATTACAAGACACACACACTGTAATTGATGAATTACAAGACACACGCACTGTAATTGATGAATTACAAGACACACGCACTGTAATTGATGAATTACAAGACACACACACTGTAATTGATGAATTACAAGACACACACACTGTAATTGATGAATTACAAGACACACACACTGTAATTGATGAATTACAAGACACACACACTGTAATTGATGAATTACAAGACACACGCACTGTAATTGATGAATTACAAGACACACACTGTAATTGATGAATTACAAGACACACGCTGTAATTGATGAATTACAAGACACACTGTAATTGATGAATTACAAGACACACACACTGTAATTGATGAATTACAAGACACACACTGTAATTGATGAATTACAAGACACACACACTGTAATTGATGAATTACAAGACACACGCACTGTAATTGATGAATTACAAGACACACTGTAATTGATGAATTACAAGACACACGCACTGTAATTGATGAATTACAAGACACACTGTAATTGATGAATTACAAGACACACACACTGTAATTGATGAATTACAAGACACACTGTAATTGATGAATTACAAGACACACACTGTAATTGATGAATTACAAGACACACACACTGTAATTGATGAATTACAAGACACGCACACTGTAATTGATGAATTACAAGACACACTGTAATTGATGAATTACAAGACACACACACTGTAATTGATGAATTACAAGACACACTGTAATTGATGAATTACAAGACACACACACTGTAATTGATGAATTACAAGACACACTGTAATTGATGAATTACAAGACACACTGTAATTGATGAATTACAAGACACACGCACTGTAATTGATGAATTACAAGACACACTGTAATTGATGAATTACAAGACACACTGTAATTGATGAATTACAAGACACACTGTAATTGATGAATTACAAGACACACGCACTGTAATTGATGAATTACAAGACACACACACTGTAATTGATGAATTACAAGACACACACTGTAATTGATGAATTACAAGACACACACTGTAATTGATGAATTACAAGACACACGCACTGTAATTGATGAATTACAAGACACACACACTGTAATTGATGAATTACAAGACACACTGTAATTGATGAATTACAAGACACACACACTGTAATTGATGAATTACAAGACACACTGTAATTGATGAATTACAAGACACACACTGTAATTGATGAATTACAAGACACACTGTAATTGATGAATTACAAGACACACCACTGTAATTGATGAATTACAAGACACACTGTAATTGATGAATTACAAGACACACACTGTAATTGATGAATTACAAGACACACACTGTAATTGATGAATTACAAGACACACGCACTGTAATTGATGAATTACAAGACACACTGTAATTGATGAATTACAAGACACACACACTGTAATTGATGAATTACAAGACACACGCACTGTAATTGATGAATTACAAGACACACGCACTGTAATTGATGAATTACAAGACACACGCACTGTAATTGATGAATTACAAGACACACCACTGTAATTGATGAATTACAAGACACACACACTGTAATTGATGAATTACAAGACACACGCACTGTAATTGATGAATTACAAGACACACACACTGTAATTGATGAATTACAAGACACACACACTGTAATTGATGAATTACAAGACACACACTGTAATTGATGAATTACAAGACACACACTGTAATTGATGAATTACAAGACACACACACTGTAATTGATGAATTACAAGACACACACTGTAATTGATGAATTACAAGACACACACACTGTAATTGATGAATTACAAGACACACACACTGTAATTGATGAATTACAAGACACACACACTGTAATTGATGAATTACAAGACACACACTGTAATTGATGAATTACAAGACACACACACTGTAATTGATGAATTACAAGACACACTGTAATTGATGAATTACAAGACACACGCACTGTAATTGATGAATTACAAGACACACACACTGTAATTGATGAATTACAAGACACACACACTGTAATTGATGAATTACAAGACACACACTGTAATTGATGAATTACAAGACACACACACTGTAATTGATGAATTACAAGACACACACACTGTAATTGATGAATTACAAGACACACACTGTAATTGATGAATTACAAGACACACACTGTAATTGATGAATTACAAGACACACCACTGTAATTGATGAATTACAAGACACACCACTGTAATTGATGAATTACAAGACACACTGTAATTGATGAATTACAAGACACACACTGTAATTGATGAATTACAAGACACACACACTGTAATTGATGAATTACAAGACACACGCACTGTAATTGATGAATTACAAGACACACACTGTAATTGATGAATTACAAGACACACACACTGTAATTGATGAATTACAAGACACACACACTGTAATTGATGAATTACAAGACACACACACTGTAATTGATGAATTACAAGACACACTGTAATTGATGAATTACAAGACACACGCACTGTAATTGATGAATTACAAGACACACACACTGTAATTGATGAATTACAAGACACACTGTAATTGATGAATTACAAGACACACCACTGTAATTGATGAATTACAAGACACACACACTGTAATTGATGAATTACAAGACACACACACTGTAATTGATGAATTACAAGACACACTGTAATTGATGAATTACAAGACACACTGTAATTGATGAATTACAAGACACACGCACTGTAATTGATGAATTACAAGACACACACTGTAATTGATGAATTACAAGACACACACACTGTAATTGATGAATTACAAGACACACACTGTAATTGATGAATTACAAGACACACACTGTAATTGATGAATTACAAGACACACACACTGTAATTGATGAATTACAAGACACACACACTGTAATTGATGAATTACAAGACACACACACTGTAATTGATGAATTACAAGACACACACACTGTAATTGATGAATTACAAGACACACACTGTAATTGATGAATTACAAGACACACGCACTGTAATTGATGAATTACAAGACACACTGTAATTGATGAATTACAAGACACACGCACTGTAATTGATGAATTACAAGACACACACACTGTAATTGATGAATTACAAGACACACACACTGTAATTGATGAATTACAAGACACACACACTGTAATTGATGAATTACAAGACACACACACTGTAATTGATGAATTACAAGACACACTGTAATTGATGAATTACAAGACACACACACTGTAATTGATGAATTACAAGACACACTGTAATTGATGAATTACAAGACACACTGTAATTGATGAATTACAAGACACACTGTAATTGATGAATTACAAGACACACACACTGTAATTGATGAATTACAAGACACACTGTAATTGATGAATTACAAGACACACACACTGTAATTGATGAATTACAAGACACACACACTGTAATTGATGAATTACAAGACACACCTGTAATTGATGAATTACAAGACACACTGTAATTGATGAATTACAAGACACACGCACTGTAATTGATGAATTACAAGACACACACACTGTAATTGATGAATTACAAGACACACTGTAATTGATGAATTACAAGACACACACACTGTAATTGATGAATTACAAGACACACGCACTGTAATTGATGAATTACAAGACACACACACTGTAATTGATGAATTACAAGACACCACTGTAATTGATGAATTACAAGACACACGCACTGTAATTGATGAATTACAAGACACACGCACTGTAATTGATGAATTACAAGACACACTGTAATTGATGAATTACAAGACACACGCACTGTAATTGATGAATTACAAGACACACGCACTGTAATTGATGAATTACAAGACACACTGTAATTGATGAATTACAAGACACACGCACTGTAATTGATGAATTACAAGACACACGCACTGTAATTGATGAATTACAAGACACACACTGTAATTGATGAATTACAAGACACACACACTGTAATTGATGAATTACAAGACACACGCACTGTAATTGATGAATTACAAGACACACTGTAATTGATGAATTACAAGACACACGCACTGTAATTGATGAATTACAAGACACACACACTGTAATTGATGAATTACAAGACACACACTGTAATTGATGAATTACAAGAAACACTGTAATTGATGAATTACAAGACACACACACTGTAATTGATGAATTACAAGACACACTGTAATTGATGAATTACAAGACACACACACTGTAATTGATGAATTACAAGACACACTGTAATTGATGAATTACAAGACACACACACTGTAATTGATGAATTACAAGACACACTGTAATTGATGAATTACAAGACACACACACTGTAATTGATGAATTACAAGACACACTGTAATTGATGAATTACAAGACACACTGTAATTGATGAATTACAAGACACACACACTGTAATTGATGAATTACAAGACACACGCACTGTAATTGATGAATTACAAGACACACACACTGTAATTGATGAATTACAAGACACACACTGTAATTGATGAATTACAAGACACACACTGTAATTGATGAATTACAAGACACACACACTGTAATTGATGAATTACAAGACACACTGTAATTGATGAATTACAAGACACACTGTAATTGATGAATTACAAGACACACACACTGTAATTGATGAATTACAAGACACACGCACTGTAATTGATGAATTACAAGACACACACACTGTAATTGATGAATTACAAGACACACTGTAATTGATGAATTACAAGACACACGCACTGTAATTGATGAATTACAAGACACACACACTGTAATTGATGAATTACAAGACACACACACTGTAATTGATGAATTACAAGACACACTGTAATTGATGAATTACAAGACACACGCACTGTAATTGATGAATTACAAGACACACTGTAATTGATGAATTACAAGACACACACACTGTAATTGATGAATTACAAGACACACGCACTGTAATTGATGAATTACAAGACACACACACTGTAATTGATGAATTACAAGACACACACACTGTAATTGATGAATTACAAGACACACACACTGTAATTGATGAATTACAAGACACACACTGTAATTGATGAATTACAAGACACACACACTGTAATTGATGAATTACAAGACACACTGTAATTGATGAATTACAAGACACACGCACTGTAATTGATGAATTACAAGACACACACTGTAATTGATGAATTACAAGACACACACACTGTAATTGATGAATTACAAGACACACACACTGTAATTGATGAATTACAAGACACACTGTAATTGATGAATTACAAGACACACACACTGTAATTGATGAATTACAAGACACACACTGTAATTGATGAATTACAAGACACACTGTAATTGATGAATTACAAGACACACTGTAATTGATGAATTACAAGACACACACACTGTAATTGATGAATTACAAGACACACTCACTGTAATTGATGAATTACAAGACACACACACTGTAATTGATGAATTACAAGACACACTGTAATTGATGAATTACAAGACACACACTGTAATTGATGAATTACAAGACACACACACTGTAATTGATGAATTACAAGACACACACTGTAATTGATGAATTACAAGACACACTGTAATTGATGAATTACAAGACACACTGTAATTGATGAATTACAAGACACACACACTGTAATTGATGAATTACAAGACACACACTGTAATTGATGAATTACAAGACACACACACTGTAATTGATGAATTACAAGACACACTGTAATTGATGAATTACAAGACACACACTGTAATTGATGAATTACAAGACACACACACTGTAATTGATGAATTACAAGACACACACTGTAATTGATGAATTACAAGACACACACACTGTAATTGATGAATTACAAGACACACACTGTAATTGATGAATTACAAGACACACTGTAATTGATGAATTACAAGACACACACACTGTAATTGATGAATTACAAGACACACACACTGTAATTGATGAATTACAAGACACACTGTAATTGATGAATTACAAGACACACACACTGTAATTGATGAATTACAAGACACACTGTAATTGATGAATTACAAGACACACGCACTGTAATTGATGAATTACAAGACACACGCACTGTAATTGATGAATTACAAGACACACTGTAATTGATGAATTACAAGACACACGCACTGTAATTGATGAATTACAAGACACACGCACTGTAATTGATGAATTACAAGACACACACTGTAATTGATGAATTACAAGACACACACACTGTAATTGATGAATTACAAGACACACTGTAATTGATGAATTACAAGACACACGCACTGTAATTGATGAATTACAAGACACACACACTGTAATTGATGAATTACAAGACACACTGTAATTGATGAATTACAAGACACACTGTAATTGATGAATTACAAGACACACGCACTGTAATTGATGAATTACAAGACACACACTGTAATTGATGAATTACAAGACACACGCACTGTAATTGATGAATTACAAGACACACACACTGTAATTGATGAATTACAAGACACACTGTAATTGATGAATTACAAGACACACTGTAATTGATGAATTACAAGACACACGCACTGTAATTGATGAATTACAAGACACACACACTGTAATTGATGAATTACAAGACACACACACTGTAATTGATGAATTACAAGACACACACACTGTAATTGATGAATTACAAGACACACACACTGTAATTGATGAATTACAAGACACACGCACTGTAATTGATGAATTACAAGACACACGCACTGTAATTGATGAATTACAAGACACACACACTGTAATTGATGGATTACAAGACACACGCACTGTAATTGATGAATTACAAGACACACTGTAATTGATGAATTACAAGACACACTGTAATTGATGAATTACAAGACACACGCACTGTAATTGATGAATTACAAGACACACGCACTGTAATTGATGAATTACAAGACACACACACTGTAATTGATGAATTACAAGACACACACTGTAATTGATGAATTACAAGACACACGCACTGTAATTGATGAATTACAAGACACACACACTGTAATTGATGAATTACAAGACACACTGTAATTGATGAATTACAAGACACACACTGTAATTGATGAATTACAAGACACACACTGTAATTGATGAATTACAAGACACACGCACTGTAATTGATGAATTACAAGACACACGCACTGTAATTGATGAATTACAAGACACACTGTAATTGATGAATTACAAGACACACTGTAATTGATGAATTACAAGACACACGCACTGTAATTGATGAATTACAAGACACACTGTAATTGATGAATTACAAGACACACGCACTGTAATTGATGAATTACAAGACACACACTGTAATTGATGAATTACAAGACACACACTGTAATTGATGAATTACAAGACACACTGTAATTGATGAATTACAAGACACACACACTGTAATTGATGAATTACAAGACACACGCACTGTAATTGATGAATTACAAGACACACACTGTAATTGATGAATTACAAGACACACACTGTAATTGATGAATTACAAGACACACGCACTGTAATTGATGAATTACAAGACACACGCACTGTAATTGATGAATTACAAGACACACTGTAATTGATGAATTACAAGACACACACTGTAATTGATGAATTACAAGACACACACTGTAATTGATGAATTACAAGACACACACACTGTAATTGATGAATTACAAGACACACACACTGTAATTGATGAATTACAAGACACACACACTGTAATTGATGAATTACAAGACACACACTGTAATTGATGAATTACAAGACACACACACTGTAATTGATGAATTACAAGACACACTGTAATTGATGAATTACAAGACACACACACTGTAATTGATGAATTACAAGACACACACACTGTAATTGATGAATTACAAGACACACTGTAATTGATGAATTACAAGACACACACACTGTAATTGATGAATTACAAGACACACGCACTGTAATTGATGAATTACAAGACACACTGTAATTGATGAATTACAAGACACACGCACTGTAATTGATGAATTACAAGACACACTGTAATTGATGAATTACAAGACACACTGTAATTGATGAATTACAAGACACACGCACTGTAATTGATGAATTACAAGACACACTGTAATTGATGAATTACAAGACACACTGTAATTGATGAATTACAAGACACACTGTAATTGATGAATTACAAGACACCACTGTAATTGATGAATTACAAGACACACGCACTGTAATTGATGAATTACAAGACACACACTGTAATTGATGAATTACAAGACACACGCACTGTAATTGATGAATTACAAGACACACACACTGTAATTGATGAATTACAAGACACACACTGTAATTGATGAATTACAAGACACACTGTAATTGATGAATTACAAGACACACGCACTGTAATTGATGAATTACAAGACACACACTGTAATTGATGAATTACAAGACACACGCACTGTAATTGATGAATTACAAGACACACACACTGTAATTGATGAATTACAAGACACACTGTAATTGATGAATTACAAGACACACTGTAATTGATGAATTACAAGACACACGCACTGTAATTGATGAATTACAAGACACACACACTGTAATTGATGAATTACAAGACACACACACTGTAATTGATGAATTACAAGACACACACACTGTAATTGATGAATTACAAGACACACACACTGTAATTGATGAATTACAAGACACACACACTGTAATTGATGAATTACAAGACACACACTGTAATTGATGAATTACAAGACACACGCACTGTAATTGATGAATTACAAGACACACACACTGTAATTGATGAATTACAAGACACACTGTAATTGATGAATTACAAGACACACACTGTAATTGATGAATTACAAGACACACGCACTGTAATTGATGGATTACAAGACACACACACTGTAATTGATGAATTACAAGACACACTGTAATTGATGAATTACAAGACACACTGTAATTGATGAATTACAAGACACACTGTAATTGATGAATTACAAGACACACACACTGTAATTGATGAATTACAAGACACACGCACTGTAATTGATGAATTACAAGACACACACACTGTAATTGATGAATTACAAGACACACTGTAATTGATGAATTACAAGACACACTGTAATTGATGAATTACAAGACACACGCACTGTAATTGATGGATTACAAGACACACACACTGTAATTGATGAATTACAAGACACACTGTAATTGATGAATTACAAGACACACTGTAATTGATGAATTACAAGACACACTGTAATTGATGAATTACAAGACACACACACTGTAATTGATGAATTACAAGACACACGCACTGTAATTGATGGATTACAAGACACACACACTGTAATTGATGAATTACAAGACACACTGTAATTGATGAATTACAAGACACACACACTGTAATTGATGAATTACAAGACACACGCACTGTAATTGATGAATTACAAGACACACTGTAATTGATGAATTACAAGACACACACACTGTAATTGATGAATTACAAGACACACACACTGTAATTGATGAATTACAAGACACACACACTGTAATTGATGAATTACAAGACACACACACTGTAATTGATGAATTACAAGACACACACTGTAATTGATGAATTACAAGACACACTGTAATTGATGAATTACAAGACACACTGTAATTGATGAATTACAAGACACACACTGTAATTGATGAATTACAAGACACACACTGTAATTGATGAATTACAAGACACACGCACTGTAATTGATGAATTACAAGACACACACACTGTAATTGATGAATTACAAGACACACTGTAATTGATGAATTACAAGACACACTGTAATTGATGAATTACAAGACACACCACTGTAATTGATGATTACAAGACACACACACTGTAATTGATGAATTACAAGACACACACTGTAATTGATGAATTACAAGACACACTGTAATTGATGAATTACAAGACACACTGTAATTGATGAATTACAAGACACACACACTGTAATTGATGAATTACAAGACACACACACTGTAATTGATGAATTACAAGACACACACACTGTAATTGATGAATTACAAGACACACACTGTAATTGATGAATTACAAGACACACACACTGTAATTGATGAATTACAAGACACACTGTAATTGATGAATTACAAGACACACTGTAATTGATGAATTACAAGACACACACACTGTAATTGATGAATTACAAGACACACACACTGTAATTGATGAATTACAAGACACACTGTAATTGATGAATTACAAGACACACACACTGTAATTGATGAATTACAAGACACACGCACTGTAATTGATGAATTACAAGACACACACACTGTAATTGATGAATTACAAGACACACTGTAATTGATGAATTACAAGACACACGCACTGTAATTGATGAATTACAAGACACACGCACTGTAATTGATGAATTACAAGACACACTGTAATTGATGAATTACAAGACACACACACTGTAATTGATGAATTACAAGACACACCACTGTAATTGATGAATTACAAGACACACTGTAATTGATGAATTACAAGACACACACTGTAATTGATGGATTACAAGACACACGCACTGTAATTGATGAATTACAAGACACACTGTAATTGATGAATTACAAGACACACACACTGTAATTGATGAATTACAAGACACACGCACTGTAATTGATGAATTACAAGACACACTGTAATTGATGAATTACAAGACACACGCACTGTAATTGATGAATTACAAGACACACACACTGTAATTGATGAATTACAAGACACACACACTGTAATTGATGAATTACAAGACACACACACTGTAATTGATGAATTACAAGACACACACACTGTAATTGATGAATTACAAGACACACACTGTAATTGATGAATTACAAGACACACACACTGTAATTGATGAATTACAAGACACACACACTGTAATTGATGAATTACAAGACACACACACTGTAATTGATGAATTACAAGACACACACACTGTAATTGATGAATTACAAGACACACACACTGTAATTGATGAATTACAAGACACACGCACTGTAATTGATGAATTACAAGACACACACACTGTAATTGATGAATTACAAGACACACACTGTAATTGATGAATTACAAGACACACACTGTAATTGATGAATTACAAGACACACCACTGTAATTGATGAATTACAAGACACACCACTGTAATTGATGAATTACAAGACACACGCACTGTAATTGATGAATTACAAGACACACACACTGTAATTGATGAATTACAAGACACACACTGTAATTGATGAATTACAAAACACACACTGTAATTGATGAATTACAAGACACACGCACTGTAATTGATGGATTACAAGACACACGCACTGTAATTGATGAATTACAAGACACACACACTGTAATTGATGAATTACAAGACACACACACTGTAATTGATGAATTACAAGACACACGCACTGTAATTGATGAATTACAAGACACACACTGTAATTGATGAATTACAAAACACACACTGTAATTGATGAATTACAAGACACACACACTGTAATTGATGAATTACAAGACACACTGTAATTGATGAATTACAAGACACACACTGTAATTGATGAATTACAAAACACACACTGTAATTGATGAATTACAAAACACACACTGTAATTGATGAATTACAAGACACACTGTAATTGATGAATTACAAGACACACACTGTAATTGATGAATTACAAGACACACTGTAATTGATGAATTACAAGACACACACTGTAATTGATGAATTACAAGACACACACTGTAATTGATGAATTACAAGACACACACACTGTAATTGATGAATTACAAGACACACACTGTAATTGATGAATTACAAGACACACTGTAATTGATGAATTACAAGACACACGCACTGTAATTGATGAATTACAAGACACACACACTGTAATTGATGAATTACAAGACACACACTGTAATTGATGAATTACAAGACACACACACTGTAATTGATGAATTACAAGACACACACACTGTAATTGATGAATTACAAGACACACACACTGTAATTGATGAATTACAAGACACACGCACTGTAATTGATGAATTACAAGACACACACACTGTAATTGATGAATTACAAGACACACCACTGTAATTGATGAATTACAAGACACACACTGTAATTGATGAATTACAAGACACACACTGTAATTGATGAATTACAAGACACACGCACTGTAATTGATGAATTACAAGACACACCACTGTAATTGATGAATTACAAGACACACTGTAATTGATGAATTACAAGACACACACTGTAATTGATGAATTACAAGACACACACACTGTAATTGATGAATTACAAGACACACGCACTGTAATTGATGAATTACAAGACACACGCACTGTAATTGATGAATTACAAGACACACGCACTGTAATTGATGAATTACAAGACACACTGTAATTGATGAATTACAAGACACACTGTAATTGATGAATTACAAGACACACGCACTGTAATTGATGAATTACAAGACACACGCACTGTAATTGATGAATTACAAGACACACACACTGTAATTGATGAATTACAAGACACACGCACTGTAATTGATGAATTACAAGACACACTGTAATTGATGAATTACAAGACACACACTGTAATTGATGAATTACAAGACACACTGTAATTGATGAATTACAAGACACACTGTAATTGATGAATTACAAGACACACTGTAATTGATGAATTACAAGACACACTGTAATTGATGAATTACAAGACACACTGTAATTGATGAATTACAAGACACACACACTGTAATTGATGAATTACAAGACACACACACTGTAATTGATGAATTACAAGACACACACACTGTAATTGATGAATTACAAGACACACACACTGTAATTGATGAATTACAAGACACACTGTAATTGATGAATTACAAGACACACTGTAATTGATGAATTACAAGACACACACACTGTAATTGATGAATTACAAGACACACACACTGTAATTGATGAATTACAAGACACACACACTGTAATTGATGAATTACAAGACACACACACTGTAATTGATGAATTACAAGACACACTGTAATTGATGAATTACAAGACACACTGTAATTGATGAATTACAAGACACACACACTGTAATTGATGAATTACAAGACACACACACTGTAATTGATGAATTACAAGACACACACACTGTAATTGATGAATTACAAGACACACACACTGTAATTGATGAATTACAAGACACACTGTAATTGATGAATTACAAGACACACACACTGTAATTGATGAATTACAAGACACACACTGTAATTGATGAATTACAAGACACACACACTGTAATTGATGAATTACAAGACACACTGTAATTGATGAATTACAAGACACACACACTGTAATTGATGAATTACAAGACACACTGTAATTGATGAATTACAAGACACACACTGTAATTGATGAATTACAAGACACACTGTAATTGATGAATTACAAGACACACACACTGTAATTGATGAATTACAAGACACACTGTAATTGATGAATTACAAGACACACGCACTGTAATTGATGAATTACAAGACACACTGTAATTGATGAATTACAAGACACACACACTGTAATTGATGAATTACAAGACACACACTGTAATTGATGAATTACAAGACACACACACTGTAATTGATGAATTACAAGACACACTGTAATTGATGAATTACAAGACACACACACTGTAATTGATGAATTACAAGACACACACACTGTAATTGATGAATTACAAGACACACACACTGTAATTGATGAATTACAAGACACACACACTGTAATTGATGAATTACAAGACACACACTGTAATTGATGAATTACAAGACACACACACTGTAATTGATGAATTACAAGACACACACACTGTAATTGATGAATTACAAGACACACACACTGTAATTGATGAATTACAAGACACACACACTGTAATTGATGAATTACAAGACACACACACTGTAATTGATGAATTACAAGACACACACACTGTAATTGATGAATTACAAGACACACACACTGTAATTGATGAATTACAAGACACACACACTGTAATTGATGAATTACAAGACACACTGTAATTGATGAATTACAAGACACACTGTAATTGATGAATTACAAGACACACACTGTAATTGATGAATTACAAGACACACTGTAATTGATGAATTACAAGACACACTGTAATTGATGAATTACAAGACACACTGTAATTGATGAATTACAAGACACACACACTGTAATTGATGAATTACAAGACACACTGTAATTGATGAATTACAAGACACACTGTAATTGATGAATTACAAGACACACTGTAATTGATGAATTACAAGACACACGCACTGTAATTGATGAATTACAAGACACACTGTAATTGATGAATTACAAGACACACACTGTAATTGATGAATTACAAGACACACTGTAATTGATGAATTACAAGACACACACACTGTAATTGATGAATTACAAGACACACTGTAATTGATGAATTACAAGACACACGCACTGTAATTGATGAATTACAAGACACACTGTAATTGATGAATTACAAGACACACACACTGTAATTGATGAATTACAAGACACACTGTAATTGATGAATTACAAGACACACACACTGTAATTGATGAATTACAAGACACACTGTAATTGATGAATTACAAGACACACGCACTGTAATTGATGAATTACAAGACACACACTGTAATTGATGAATTACAAGACACACGCACTGTAATTGATGAATTACAAGACACCACTGTAATTGATGAATTACAAGACACACACACTGTAATTGATGAATTACAAGACACACACTGTAATTGATGAATTACAAGACACACGCACTGTAATTGATGAATTACAAGACACACTGTAATTGATGAATTACAAGACACACGCACTGTAATTGATGAATTACAAGACACACTGTAATTGATGAATTACAAGACACACACACTGTAATTGATGAATTACAAGACACACTGTAATTGATGAATTACAAGACACACTGTAATTGATGAATTACAAGACACACACTGTAATTGATGAATTACAAGACACACTGTAATTGATGAATTACAAGACACACTGTAATTGATGAATTACAAGACACACACTGTAATTGATGAATTACAAGACACACGCACTGTAATTGATGAATTACAAGACACACGCACTGTAATTGATGAATTACAAGACACACACTGTAATTGATGAATTACAAGACACACACTGTAATTGATGAATTACAAGACACACTGTAATTGATGAATTACAAGACACACTGTAATTGATGAATTACAAGACACACTGTAATTGATGAATTACAAGACACACACACTGTAATTGATGAATTACAAGACACACACACTGTAATTGATGAATTACAAGACACACGCACTGTAATTGATGAATTACAAGACACACACACTGTAATTGATGAATTACAAGACACACACACTGTAATTGATGAATTACAAGACACACACACTGTAATTGATGAATTACAAGACACACACACTGTAATTGATGAATTACAAGACACACTGTAATTGATGAATTACAAGACACACACACTGTAATTGATGAATTACAAGACACACACACTGTAATTGATGAATTACAAGACACACGCACTGTAATTGATGAATTACAAGACACACGCACTGTAATTGATGAATTACAAGACACACGCACTGTAATTGATGAATTACAAGACACACTGTAATTGATGAATTACAAGACACACACTGTAATTGATGAATTACAAGACACACTGTAATTGATGAATTACAAGACACACTGTAATTGATGAATTACAAGACACACACACTGTAATTGATGAATTACAAGACACACGCACTGTAATTGATGAATTACAAGACACACACACTGTAATTGATGAATTACAAGACACACGCACTGTAATTGATGAATTACAAGACACACACACTGTAATTGATGAATTACAAGACACACTGTAATTGATGAATTACAAGACACACGCACTGTAATTGATGAATTACAAGACACACACACTGTAATTGATGAATTACAAGACACACTGTAATTGATGAATTACAAGACACACGCACTGTAATTGATGAATTACAAGACACACCTGTAATTGATGAATTACAAGACACACGCACTGTAATTGATGAATTACAAGACACACACTGTAATTGATGAATTACAAGACACACCACTGTAATTGATGAATTACAAGACACACACTGTAATTGATGAATTACAAGACACACCTGTAATTGATGAATTACAAGACACACACACTGTAATTGATGAATTACAAGACACACGCACTGTAATTGATGAATTACAAGACACACACACTGTAATTGATGAATTACAAGACACACGCACTGTAATTGATGAATTACAAGACACACACACTGTAATTGATGAATTACAAGACACACACTGTAATTGATGAATTACAAGACACACGCACTGTAATTGATGAATTACAAGACACACACACTGTAATTGATGAATTACAAGACACACACACTGTAATTGATGAATTACAAGACACACACACTGTAATTGATGAATTACAAGACACACGCACTGTAATTGATGAATTACAAGACACACGCACTGTAATTGATGAATTACAAGACACACACACTGTAATTGATGAATTACAAGACACACTGTAATTGATGAATTACAAGACACACTGTAATTGATGAATTACAAGACACACGCACTGTAATTGATGAATTACAAGACACACACACTGTAATTGATGAATTACAAGACACACGCACTGTAATTGATGAATTACAAGACACACGCACTGTAATTGATGAATTACAAGACACACACACTGTAATTGATGAATTACAAGACACACTGTAATTGATGAATTACAAGACACACTGTAATTGATGAATTACAAGACACACGCACTGTAATTGATGAATTACAAGACACACTGTAATTGATGAATTACAAGACACACACACTGTAATTGATGAATTACAAGACACACTGTAATTGATGAATTACAAGACACACACACTGTAATTGATGAATTACAAGACACACTGTAATTGATGAATTACAAGACACACTGTAATTGATGAATTACAAGACACGAGCACTGTAATTGATGAATTACAAGACACACACACTGTAATTGATGATTACAAGACACACTGTAATTGATGAATTACAAGACACACACACTGTAATTGATGAATTACAAGACACACTGTAATTGATGAATTACAAGACACACTGTAATTGATGAATTACAAGACACACACACTGTAATTGATGAATTACAAGACACCACTGTAATTGATGAATTACAAGACACACGCACTGTAATTGATGAATTACAAGACACCACTGTAATTGATGAATTACAAGACACACTGTAATTGATGAATTACAAGACACACTGTAATTGATGAATTACAAGACACACTGTAATTGATGAATTACAAGACACACACACTGTAATTGATGAATTACAAGACACACACACTGTAATTGATGAATTACAAGACACACACTGTAATTGATGAATTACAAGACACCACTGTAATTGATGAATTACAAGACACACACTGTAATTGATGAATTACAAGACACACACACTGTAATTGATGAATTACAAGACACACACACTGTAATTGATGAATTACAAGACACACTGTAATTGATGAATTACAAGACACACACTGTAATTGATGAATTACAAGACACACACTGTAATTGATGAATTACAAGACACACTGTAATTGATGAATTACAAGACACACACTGTAATTGATGAATTACAAGACACACTGTAATTGATGAATTACAAGACACACGCACTGTAATTGATGAATTACAAGACACACCACTGTAATTGATGAATTACAAGACACACACACTGTAATTGATGAATTACAAGACACACACTGTAATTGATGAATTACAAGACACACACACTGTAATTGATGAATTACAAGACACACACTGTAATTGATGAATTACAAGACACACGCACTGTAATTGATGAATTACAAGACACACACACTGTAATTGATGAATTACAAGACACACGCACTGTAATTGATGAATTACAAGACACACGCACTGTAATTGATGAATTACAAGACACACACACTGTAATTGATGAATTACAAGACACACACTGTAATTGATGAATTACAAGACACACGCACTGTAATTGATGAATTACAAGACACACGCACTGTAATTGATGAATTACAAGACACACGCACTGTAATTGATGAATTACAAGACACACACACTGTAATTGATGAATTACAAGACACACACTGTAATTGATGAATTACAAGACACACGCACTGTAATTGATGAATTACAAGACACACGCACTGTAATTGATGAATTACAAGACACACGCACTGTAATTGATGAATTACAAGACACACACACTGTAATTGATGAATTACAAGACACACACTGTAATTGATGAATTACAAGACACACGCACTGTAATTGATGAATTACAAGACACACGCACTGTAATTGATGAATTACAAGACACACGCACTGTAATTGATGAATTACAAGACACACACACTGTAATTGATGAATTACAAGACACACACTGTAATTGATGAATTACAAGACACACGCACTGTAATTGATGAATTACAAGACACACGCACTGTAATTGATGAATTACAAGACACACGCACTGTAATTGATGAATTACAAGACACACACACTGTAATTGATGAATTACAAGACACACACTGTAATTGATGAATTACAAGACACACGCACTGTAATTGATGAATTACAAGACACACACTGTAATTGATGAATTACAAGACACACTGTAATTGATGAATTACAAGACACACACACTGTAATTGATGAATTACAAGACACACACTGTAATTGATGAATTACAAGACACACGCACTGTAATTGATGAATTACAAGACACCACTGTAATTGATGAATTACAAGACACACACACTGTAATTGATGAATTACAAGACACACACTGTAATTGATGAATTACAAGACACACACACTGTAATTGATGAATTACAAGACACACGCACTGTAATTGATGAATTACAAGACACACGCACTGTAATTGATGAATTACAAGACACACTGTAATTGATGAATTACAAGACACACACTGTAATTGATGAATTACAAGACACACTGTAATTGATGAATTACAAGACACACACACTGTAATTGATGAATTACAAGACACACTGTAATTGATGAATTACAAGACACACACACTGTAATTGATGAATTACAAGACACCACTGTAATTGATGAATTACAAGACACCACTGTAATTGATGAATTACAAGACACACTGTAATTGATGAATTACAAGACACACACACTGTAATTGATGAATTACAAGGCACACTGTAATTGATGAATTACAAGACACACACACTGTAATTGATGAATTACAAGACACACTGTAATTGATGAATTACAAGACACACTGTAATTGATGAATTACAAGACACACTGTAATTGATGAATTACAAGACACACTGTAATTGATGAATTACAAGACACACACTGTAATTGATGAATTACAAGACACACACACTGTAATTGATGAATTACAAGACACACTGTAATTGATGAATTACAAGACACACGCACTGTAATTGATGAATTACAAGACACACGCACTGTAATTGATGAATTACAAGACACACTGTAATTGATGAATTACAAGACACACTGTAATTGATGAATTACAAGACACACACACTGTAATTGATGAATTACAAGACACACGCACTGTAATTGATGAATTACAAGACACACGCACTGTAATTGATGAATTACAAGACACACACTGTAATTGATGAATTACAAGACACACGCACTGTAATTGATGAATTACAAGACACACACTGTAATTGATGAATTACAAGACACACACACTGTAATTGATGAATTACAAGACACACTCTAATTGATGAATTACAAGACACACTGTAATTGATGAATTACAAGACACACACACTGTAATTGATGGATTACAAGACACACTGTAATTGATGAATTACAAGACACACTGTAATTGATGAATTACAAGACACACACACTGTAATTGATGAATTACAAGACACACTGTAATTGATGAATTACAAGACACACTGTAATTGATGAATTACAAGACACACACACTGTAATTGATGAATTACAAGACACACTGTAATTGATGAATTACAAGACACACTGTAATTGATGAATTACAAGACACACGCACTGTAATTGATGAATTACAAGACACACTGTAATTGATGAATTACAAGACACACACACTGTAATTGATGAATTACAAGACACACTGTAATTGATGAATTACAAGACACACGCACTGTAATTGATGAATTACAAGACACACACACTGTAATTGATGAATTACAAGACACACGCACTGTAATTGATGAATTACAAGACACACGCACTGTAATTGATGAATTACAAGACACACGCACTGTAATTGATGAATTACAAGACACACACACTGTAATTGATGAATTACAAGACACACGCACTGTAATTGATGAATTACAAGACACACGCACTGTAATTGATGAATTACAAGACACACACACTGTAATTGATGAATTACAAGACACACTCACTGTAATTGATGAATTACAAGACACACGCACTGTAATTGATGAATTACAAGACACACTGTAATTGATGAATTACAAGACACACGCACTGTAATTGATGAATTACAAGACACACACACTGTAATTGATGAATTACAAGACACACACTGTAATTGATGAATTACAAGACACACGCACTGTAATTGATGAATTACAAGACACACGCACTGTAATTGATGAATTACAAGACACATGCACTGTAATTGATGAATTACAAGACACACGCACTGTAATTGATGAATTACAAGACACACGCTGTAATTGATGAATTACAAGACACACACACTGTAATTGATGAATTACAAGACACACACACTGTAATTGATTAATTACAAGACACACGCACTGTAATTGATGGATTACAAGACACACGCACTGTAATTGATGAATTACAAGACACGCGCACTGTAATTGATGAATTACAAGACACACGGACTGTAATTGATGAATTACAAGACACACGCACTGTAATTGATGAATTACAAGACACACTGTAATTGATGAATTACAAGACACACACACTGTAATTGATGAATTACAAGACACACGCACTGTAATTGATGAATTACAAGACACACTGTAATTGATGAATTACAAGACACACGGACTGTAATTGATGAATTACAAGACACACACACTGTAATTGATGAATTACAAGACACACACACTGTAATTGATGAATTACAAGACACACACACTGTAATTGATGAATTACAAGACACACACACTGTAATTGATGAATTACAAGACACACACACTGTAATTGATGAATTACAAGACACACACACTGTAATTGATGAATTACAAGACACACGCACTGTAATTGATGATTACAAGACACACGCACTGTAATTGATGAATTACAAGACACGCGCACTGTAATTGATGAATTACAAGACACACGGACTGTAATTGATGAATTACAAGACACACGCACTGTAATTGATGAATTACAAGACACACTGTAATTGATGAATTACAAGACACACACACTGTAATTGATGAATTACAAGACACACGCACTGTAATTGATGAATTACAAGACACACTGTAATTGATGAATTACAAGACACACGGACTGTAATTGATGAATTACAAGACACACACACTGTAATTGATGAATTACAAGACACACACACTGTAATTGATGAATTACAAGACACACACACTGTAATTGATGAATTACAAGACACACGCACTGTAATTGATGAATTACAAGACACGCGCACTGTAATTGCTGAATTACAAGACACGCGCACTGTAATTGCTGAATTACAAGACACACACACTGTAATTGATGAATTACAAGACACACACACTGTAATTGATTAATTACAAGACACACGCACTGTAATTGATGGATTACAAGACACACGCACTGTAATTGATGAATTACAAGACACGCGCACTGTAATTGATGAATTACAAGACACACGGACTGTAATTGATGAATTACAAGACACACGCACTGTAATTGATGAATTACAAGACACACTGTAATTGATGAATTACAAGACACACACACTGTAATTGATGAATTACAAGACACACGCACTGTAATTGATGAATTACAAGACACACTGTAATTGATGAATTACAAGACACACGGACTGTAATTGATGAATTACAAGACACACACACTGTAATTGATGAATTACAAGACACACACACTGTAATTGATGAATTACAAGACACACACACTGTAATTGATGAATTACAAGACACACACACTGTAATTGATGAATTACAAGACACACGCACTGTAATTGATGAATTACAAGACACGCGCACTGTAATTGCTGAATTACAAGACACACGCACTGTAATTGCTGAATTACAAGACACACGCACTGTAATTGATGAATTACAAGACACGCGCACTGTAATTGATGAATTACAAGACACACGCACTGTAATTGCTGAATTACAAGACACGCGCACTGTAATTGATGAATTACAAGACACACGCACTGTAATTGATGAATTACAAGACACACGCACTGTAATTGATGGATTACAAGACACACGCACTGTAATTGATGAATTACAAGACACACTGTAATTGATGAATTACAAGACACACACACTGTAATTGATGAATTACAAGACACACTGTAATTGATGAATTACAAGACACACGCACTGTAATTGATGAATTACAAGACACACTGTAATTGATGAATTACAAGACACACACACTGTAATTGATGAATTACAAGACACACACACTGTAATTGATGAATTACAAGACACACGCACTGTAATTGATGAATTACAAGACACGCGCACTGTAATTGCTGAATTACAAGACACACGCACTGTAATTGATGAATTACAAGACACAGACACTGTCATTGATGAATTACAAGACACACACACTGTAATTGATGAATTACAAGACACACGCATTGTAATTGCTGAATTACAAGACACACGCACTGTAATTGCTGAATTACAAGACACACGCACTGTAATTGATGGATTACAAGACACACTCAGTGTAATTGCTGAATTACAAGACACACGCACTGTTATTGTTGAATTACAAGACACACGCACTGTAATTGCTGAATTACAAGACACACGCACTGTAATTGCTGAATTACAAGACACACGCACAGTAATTGATGAATTACAAGATGCACATGCTGTAATTGCTGAATTTCATTTAAAAAGGAAACTGGATAAGTATTTGAAAAGAAAAAATCCAAGAGTATACGCCGAACATGTAGGGTCGTGTGATTAGAGTAGGTCATAAGAACATAATAAATAGGAGCAGGAGTCGGCCATTCGGCCCTTCGAGCCTGCTCCGCCATTCAATGAGATCATGGCTGATCTTCTGCCTCAACTTCATTCACCGGCCTTATCGCCATATCCCTTGAAGCCCTTACTAGTCAGAAATCTATCGACTTCTGTTTTGAATGTACCCAATAACTGAGCCTCCACAGCCCTCTGGGGTAGAGATTTCCAAAGATTCACCACCGTCTGTGTGAAGAAATTTCTTCTCATCTCAGTCCTGAATGGCCTACCCTTTATCCTGAGGCTGTGGCCCCTGGTTCTAGACTCCGCAGCTAAGGGAAACATTCTCCCAGCATCCACCCCATCAAGCCCTGTAATAATGTTGTATGCTTCAATAAGATCCCCTCTCATTCTTCTGAATTCAGGAGAATACAGGCCTAGTTTACTCAATCTCTTCTCATACGACAGTCCCGCCATCCCAGGAATCAATCTCGTGAACCTTCGTTGCACTCCCTCTATGGCAAGTATATCCTTCCTTAGGCAAGGAGACCAAAATTGTACACAGTACTCCAGGTGTGGTCTCACCAAGGCCCTATATAATTGGAGTAAGACTTCTTTACTCCTGTACTCAAATCCTCTTGTAATGAAGGCCAGCATACCATTTGCCTTCCTAATGGCTTGCTGCACCTGCACATTCACTTTCAGTGACTCATGTACAAGGACACCCAGGTCCCTTTGAGCATCTGCATTCCCCAATCTTTCACCATTTAGGAAATACTCTGCCTTTCTGTTTTTTCTACCTAAGTGGGTAACTTCACATTTATCCTCAAATTGAGCAGCTAGCATCAGCACCATGGGTCGAATGACCTTCTCTTGTGGTGTAATTTTTCACGATTCGAAGAAACATACATTTTCACAGCACAGCACATGAGAGAGCTATTTGTCCCACTGAGCCCAATTCCCTAGTCTTTCCCCTTCCAAGTTTTTCTTCTTTCGATATTCATTTGATATGTGGCTGCAGTGTGTACCATCTACAAGATGCACTGCAGCAACTCGCCAAGGCTTCTTCGGCAGCACCTCCCAAACCCCCGACCTCTACCACCTAGAAGGACAAGGGCAGCAGGCACATGGGAACACCACCACCTCCAAGTTCCCCTCCAAGTCACACACCATCCTGACTTGGAAATATATCACCGATCCTTAATCGTCGCTGGGTCAAAATCCTGGGACTCCCTCCCTAACAGCACTGTGGGAGCACTTTCACCACACAGACTGCAGCGGTTCAAGAAGGCAGCTCACCACCACCTTCTCAAGGGGCAACTAGGGATGGGCAATAAATGCCGGCCTTGCCAGCGACGCCACATCCCGTGAAAGAATTTAAACAAAATCCAGTTCCCTTTTAAATCCAGATTATTTGCACGATGGTTATTTGACTCCCTCTGTGCATGTGTGCCCGTTTGGTACTGCGCATGCGAACTCGATCCGGTCACGGATGCGCAGTACGATATATGAGGAAGCTGGAACTGGGGCCTGCCTGTCTGTTCCAAGTGAGCTCTGTTCTGTCTGGAGTGCGCAGTCAGAATGGCTCGAATTACATTTTGCAAAGTAACTGATTACATTGGCAGGGAGGATCCAATTACACATGCCGGAGAAACTGATGGTGTGTCTTGTCCTCCAAGGGGACCAATCACCAATCAGGTCTTGTCCTCCAAGGGGACCAATCAGAACTTTGATGTTTCGAATAGACATGTCCTTTTAAATCTGATACGGATTCTGTTTCTGTAACTGTTGCTGGGAGGGCATCCCATGTCCCAACAATCCTCAGTGATAAAACTCTCGCCCAGCTTTGCTTGTTTAACTCAAGTTTACGCCCTCTAGTGAATTACAAGAGAAATGCAGGGAACAGCACCAACCGCTGTACATGGCCTTCTTTGACCTCACAAAGGCCTTCGACACTGTCAACTGTGAGGGATTATGGAGTGTCCTCCTCAAATTCGGCTGCCCTCAAAAGTTTGTCACCCTCCTCTGCATGCTTCACGACAACATGCAAGCCGCGGTCCCGACCAATGGTTCCAACACAGACCCAATTCACGTATGAACCGGGGTCAAGCAAGGCTGTGTCATCGCACCAACGCTCTTCTCGATCTTCCTGGCTGCAATGCTCCATCTCACCCTCAGTAAGCTCCCCGCTGGAGTGGAGCTAATTTGCAGAACAAACGGGAAACTGTTCAATCTCCGTCGCCTCCAGTCCAGATCCAAGGTCGTCCCATCCTCTGTCGTCGAATTACAGTATGCAGACGACGCTTGCGTCTGCGCTCACTCAGAGGTCGAACTCCAAACCATTGTCAACACCTTCACTGAAGCGTACGAGAGCATGGGCCTTACACTAAACATCCGTAAGACAAAGGTCCTCTACCAACCTGCCCCCGCCACACAGTACTGCTCCCCGATTATCAAAATCCATGACAAGGCCTTGGACAACGTGGACCACTTTCCATACCTCGGGAGCCTACTGTCAACAAGGGCAGACGTCAATGACGAAGTCCAACACCGCCTTCAGTGTGCCAGTGCAGCCTTCGGTTGCCTGAGGAAGAGAGTGTTTGAAGACCAGGACCTCCATCTCAGCACCAAGCTCATGGTCTACAGAGCAGTAGTGATACCCGCCCTGCTGTATGCCTCAGAGACATGGACCATGTACAGCAGGCACCTCAAAGCACTGGAGAGGTACCACCAACGCTGCCTCCGCAAGATCCTGCAAATCCATTGGCAGGATAGGTGCACCAATGTCAGTGTTCTCGCTCAGGCCAACATCCCAGCATCAAAGCTCTGACCACGCTCGATCAGCTCCGATGGACAGGTCACATTGTCCGCATGCCCAATACGAGACTCCCAAAACAAGCGCTCTACTCGGAGCTCCGACACAGCAAGACGTGGGCAGAGGAAACGCTTCAAGGACACCCTGAAAGCCTCCTCTAAAAAGTGCAACAACCCCACCGACACCTGGGAATCCCTGGCCCAAGACCACACAAAGTGGAGGAGAAGCATCCGGGAAGGCGCTGAACACCTCGAGTCTCTTCGTCGGGAGCAAGCGGAAGCCAAGCGCAAACAGCGCAAGGAGCGCACGTCAACCCAAGCACCCCACCCCTTCAACCACCGTCTGCCACACCTGTGACAGAGACTGCAGGTCCCGCATTGGGCTCATCAGCCACCTGAGAACTCATTTTTAGTGTGGAAGCAAGTCATCCTCGGTTCCGAGGGACTGCCTAAGAAGTTTCCTAATTTCACTCCTGAAAAGACTGGCTCTAATTTTTAGACGATGCCCCCTAGCCCTAGAGTCCACAACCAGTGGAAATAGTTTCTCTCTATCTACCCTATCACTTCCCCTTAATATCTTGAAAACTTTGATCAACTCACCTCATAACTGTCTAAATTCCAGGGAATACAACCTTAGTTTGTGTAATCTCTCCTCGTAATTTAACCTTTGTGGAGTCCTCAATACCTGAGGGACTTCATGTAAGTTCAAATACACCAATCTTTGAGGTGAGAGGACAAGTTGCTGAAGCTGTTTCCACTTTTTAAAAAAATATGGGATCCTAGGATTTATAAGAAGGGGCATAAAAAGCAGAGGTGATGCTAAATGGCTCGGCCACATAAGTTGTTTCCAGTCTTGGGTGTCCTCATTTTTGTTTCTCTCTTCTCCCTCCAGCAAAAGAAATACTGTACTACAGGGTAAAGTCATGACCACTGTAGTTTTAGGAGTTATCTGTTGTAATTACCAATACTAGGGGTCAGCATTACCAAGATCAAGCCTCAATTTTCAGGTTGTGCAATTCTAATAATGCTGCATATGTACAGGCAGAATTCATTTGATAATTGCAGCCACATTAAAATGGAGCAGGCCACAGAGGCAAATAGCTGGAAATCTCCACTACTGTAATGAGGACAAGTGCTTAATGTAGAAACCATAAAAATAAGACAAATTAAACAAACATACTCCAGGGGGACGCCCACCAATGACTCTATCCAAACTACTCGTTAGAAAAGCCTCTTTGCACATAATCCTGAGCAAAACAAAGTGGACCAGCACAAGACAAGAGCTCACTTCTCACATTCTATCGGACGATCAGAACCAGAAAAATCCTCCTGTTTTCTACAACATCAAACCAATTAAAAAGAGCAGATTTTAGCATAATAGTACTTAAAGTAGCAGTTGAGACTAATTGAGCACAGAAATCCAGGCCAACACTCCCAGTGTACTCTTTTTGATAGGGCACTAAACCAAATAACTGTAAATCAATAAAACTTTAAATAAACCTTAACAAATTAAATTAAAATTTGGTAGCCCAGGGTGACGATGCACTCCAGTCCCCGCGGCGCCCACCGGTCGCGGAAAAACACAAGCGTGCCGGCGGACACCGCGTGCTCCATCTCCAGGGCCACCCGGGCGCGAACATGGCTGCGGAAGAGAGGCAGGCAATCGGGCCGAACGACCCCCTCGACCGCCCGCTGCCTGGACCAATTAATCGCTTTCTTAGCCAGGCCCAGGAGCAGTCCCACAAGGAGGTCCTCCGACCTGCCCGCTCCCCTCCGCACCGGGTGACACTCCCAGTGTAGTGTCGAGGGAGCGTTGCACTCAGTACTGCCACCCACCCCGACAGTGCGGCGCTCCCTCAGTACTGCCCCTCCGACAGTGCGGCACTCCCTCAGTGCTGTCCCTCCGACAGTGCGGCACTCCCTCAGTACTGCCCCTCCGACAGTGCAGCACTCCCTCAGTACTGCCCCTCCGACAGTGCGGCGCTCCCTCAGTACTGCCCCTCCGACAGTGCAGCACTCCCTCAGTACTGCCCCTCCGACAGTGCGGCGCTCCCTCAGTACTGCCCCTCCGACAGTGTGGCACTCCCTCAGTACTGCCCCTCCGACAGTTCAGCGCTCCCTCAGTACTGATCCTCCGACAGTGCGGCGCTCCCTCAGTACTGCCCCTCCGACAGTGCAGCACGCCCTCAGTACTGCCCCTCCGACAGTTCAGCGCTCCCTCAGTAATGCCCCTCCGACAGTGCGGCGCTCCCTCAGTACTGCCCTCTGACAGTGCGGCTCTCCCTCAGTACTGCCCCTCTGACAGTGCGGCACTCCCTCAGTACTGCCCCTCAGACAGTTCAGCACTCCCTCAGTACTGCCCCTCCGACAGTGCAGCGCTCCTTCAGTACTGCCCCACTGACAGTGCGGCACTCCATCAGTACTGCCCTCCGACAGTTCAGCGCTCCTTCAGTACTGCCCCTCCGACAGTGGAGCGCTCTCTCAGTACTGCCCCTCTGACAGTGGAGCGCTCCTTCAGTACTGCCCCTCCGACAGTGGAGCGCTCTTTCGGTACTGCCCCTCTGACAGTGCAGCGCTCCTTCAGTACTGCCCCTCCGACAGTGCAGCGCTCTTTCGGTACTGCCCCTCCGACAGTGCAGTGCTCCTTCAGTACTGCCCCTCCGACAGTGCAGCACTTCCTCGGTACTGCCCCTCCGACAGTTCAGCGCTCCCTCAGTACTGCCCCTCCGACAGTGCAGCGCTCCCTCGTTACTGCCTCTCCGACAGTTCACCGCTCCCTCGGTACTGCCCCTCCGACAGTTCAGCGCTCCCTCAGTACTGCCCCTCCGACAGTGGAGCGCTGTGCGTTCCCTGAACTCGGGAGTGTGAGCGCTGTGCGTTCCCTGAACTCAGGAGTGTGAGCGCTGTGCATTCTCTGAACTCAGGTGTGTGAGCGCTGTGCGTTCTCTGAACTCGGGAGTGTGAGCGCTGTGCGTTCTCTGAACTCGGGAGTGTGAGCACTGTGCGTTCTGTGAACTCGGGAGTGTGGGCGCTGTGCGTTCTCTGAACTCAGGAGTGTGAGCGCCGTGCGTTCTCTGAACTCAGGAGTGTGGGCGCTGTGTGTTCTGTGAACTCGGGAGTGTGAGCGCCGTGCGTTCTCTGAACTCGGGAGTGTGAGCGCTGTGCATTCTCTGAACTCGGGAGTGTGAGCGCTGTGCGTTGTGTGAACTCGGGAGTGTGAGCGCCGTGCGTTCTCTGAACTCGGGAGTGTGGGCGCTGTGCGTTCTCTGAACTCAGGAGTGTGAGCGCCGTGCGTTCTCTGAACTCGGGAGTGTGGGCGCTGTGTGTTCTGTGAACTCGGGAGTGTGAGCGCCGTGCGTTCTCTGAACTCGGGAGTGTGAGCGCTGTGTGTTCTGTGAACTCGGGAGTGTGAGCGCTGTGCATTCCCTGAACTCGGGAGTGTGAGCGCTGTGTGTTCTGTGAACTCGGGAGTGTGAGCGCTGTGTGTTCACTGAACTCAGGAGTGTGAGCGCTGTGCGTTCCCTGAACTCGGGAGTGTGAGCGCTGTGTGTTCTGTGAACTCGGGAGTGTGAGCGCTGTGCGTTCTCTGAACTCAGGAGTGTGAGCGCTGTGCGTTCCCTGAACTCGGGAGTGTGAGCGCTGTGTGTTCTGTGAACTCGGGAGTGTGAGCGCTGTGTGTTCTGTGAACTCGGGAGTGTGAGCGCTGTGCATTCCCTGAACTCGGGAGTGTGAGCGCTGTGCGTCCTCTGAACTCGGGAGTGTGAGCGCTGTGCGTTCTCTGAACTCGGGAGTGTGAGCGCTGTGCGTTCTCTGAACTCGGGATTGTGAGCGTTGTGTGTTCTGTGAACTCAGGAGTGTGAGTGCTGTGTGTTCACTGAACTCGGGAGTGTGAGCGCTGTGCGTTCTCTGAACTCGGGAGTGTGAGCGCTGTGCGTTCACTGAACTCAGGAGTGTGAGCGCTGTGTGTTCTCTGAACTCGGGAGTGTGAGCGCTGTGCGTTGCCTGAACTCGGGAGTGTGAGCGTTGTGCGTTCTCTGAACTTGGGAGTGTGAGCGCTGTGCGTTCTCTGAACTCAGGAGTGTGAGCGCCGTGCGTTCTCTGAACTCGGGAGTGTGAGCGCTGTGCGTTCTCTGAACTCGGGAGTGTGAGCGCTGTGCATTCTCTGAACTCGGGAGTGTGAGCGCTGTGTGTTCTCTGAACTCGGGAGTGTGAGCGCTGTGCGTTCTCTGAACTCGGGAGTGTGAGCGCTGTGCATTCTCTGAACTCGGGAGTGTGAGCGCTGTGCGTTGTGTGAACTCGGGAGTGTGAGCGCTGTGCGTTCCCTGAACTCGGGAGTGTGAGCGCTGTGTGTTCTCTGAACTCGGGAGTGTGAGCGCTGTGCGTTCTCTGAACTCGGGAGTGTGAGCGCTGTGCGTTCTCTGAACTCGGGAGTGTGAGCGCTGTGCGTTCCCTGAACTCGGGAGTGTGGGCGCTGTGCGTTCCCTGAACTCGGGAGTGTGAGCGCTGTGCGTTCCCTGAACTCGGGAGTGTGGGCGCTGTGCGTTCCCTGAACTCGGGAGTGTGAGCGCTGTGCGTTCCCTGAACTCGGGAGTGTGAGCGCTGTGTGTTGTGTGAACTCGGGAGTGTGAGCGCTGTGCCTTCTCTGAACTCGGGAGTGTGGGCGCTGTGCGTTCCCTGAACTCGGGAGTGTGAGCGCTGTGCGTTCCCTGAACTCGGGAGTGTGAGCGCTGTGTGTTGTGTGAACTCGGGAGTGTGAGCGCTGTGCGTTCCCTGAACTCGGGAGTGTGAGCGCTGTGCCTTCTCTGAACTCGGGAGTGTGAGCGCTGTGCGTTCTCTGAACTCGGGAGTGTGAGCGCTGTGCGTTCTCTGAACTCGGGAGTGTGAGCGCTGTGCATTCTCTGAACTCGGGAGTGTGAGCGCTGTGCGTTCTCTGAACTCGGGAGTGTGAGCGCTGTGCGTTCTCTGAACTCGGGAGTGTGAGCGCTGTGCATTCTCTGAACTCGGGAGTGTGAGCGCTGTGCGTTCTCTGAACTCGGGAGTGTGAGCGCTGTGCATTCTCTGAACTCGGGAGTGTGAGCGCTGTGCGTTCTCTGAACTCGGGAGTGTGAGCGCTGTGCATTCTCTGAACTCGGGAGTGTGAGCGCTGTGCGTTCTGTGAACTCGGGAGTGTGAGCGCTGTGCGTTCCCTGAACTCGGGAGTGTGAGCGCTGTGCGTTCCCTGAACTCGGGAGTGTGAGCGCTGTGCGTTCTCTGAACTCGGGAGTGTGAGCGCTGTGCATTCTCTGAACTCGGGAGTGTGAGCGCTGTGCGTTGTGTGAACTCGGGAGTGTGAGCGCTGTGCGTTGTGTGAACTCGGGAGTGTGAGCGCTGTGCGTTGTGTGAACTCGGGAGTGTGAGCGCTGTGCGTTGTGTGAACTCGGGAGTGTGAGCGCTGTGCGTTGTGTGAACTCGGGAGTGTGAGCGCTGTGCATTCCCTGAACTCGGGAGTGTGAGCGCTGTGCATTCCCTGAACTCGGGAGTGTGAGCGCTGTGCGTTCTGTGAACTCGGGAGTGTGAGCGCTGTGCGTTCCCTGAACTCGGGAGTGTGAGCGCTGTGCATTCTCTGAACTCGGGAGTGTGAGCGCTGTGCGTTGTGTGAACTCGGGAGTGTGAGCGCTGTGCGTTCCCTGAACTCGGGAGTGTGAGCGCTGTGCGTTCCCTGAACTCGGGAGTGTGAGCGCTGTGCGTTGTGTGAACTCGGGAGTGTGAGCGCTGTGCGTTGTGTGAACTCGGGAGTGTGAGTGCTGTGCATTCTCTGAACTCGGGAGTGTGAGCGCTGTGCGTTGTGTGAACTCGGGAGTGTGAGTGCTGTGCATTCTCTGAACTCGGGAGTGTGAGTGCTGTGCATTCTCTGAACTCGGGAGTGTGAGCGCTGTGCGTTGTGTGAACTCGGGAGTGTGAGCGCTGTGCGTTGTGTGAACTCGGGAGTGTGAGCGCTGTGCGTTGTGTGAACTCGGGAGTGTGAGCGCTGTGCGTTCTGTGAACTCGGGAGTGTGAGCGCTGTGCGTTCCCTGAACTCGGGAGTGTGAGCGCTGTGCATTCCCTGAACTCGGGAGTGTGGGCGCTGTGCGTTCTCTGAACTCGGGAGTGTGAGCGCTGTGCGTTCCCTGAACTCGGGAGTGTGAGCGCTGTGCATTCTCTGAACTCGGGAGTGTGAGCGCTGTGCATTCTCTGAACTCGGGAGTGTGAGCGCTGTGCGTTCCCTGAACTCGGGAGTGTGAGCGCTGTGCGTTCCCTGAACTCGGGAGTGTGAGCGCTGTGCCTTCTCTGAACTCGGGAGTGTGAGCGCTGTGCGTTCTCTGAACTCGGGAGTGTGAGCACTGTGCGTTCTCTGAACTCGGGAGTGTGAGCGCTGTGCGTTCTCTGAACTCGGGAGTGTGAGCGCTGTGCGTTCTCTGAACTCGGGAGTGTGAGCGCTGTGCGTTCTCTGAACTCGGGAGTGTGAGCGCTGTGCGTTCCTGAACTCGGGAGTGTGAGCGCTGTGCGTTCTCTGAACTCGGGAGTGTGAGCGCTGTGCGTTCTCTGAACTCGGGAGTGTGAGCACTGTGCGTTCTCTGAACTCGGGAGTGTGAGCGCTGTGCGTTCTCTGAACTCGGGAGTGTGAGCGCTGTGCGTTCCCTGAACTCGGGAGTGTGAGCGCTGTGCGTTCTCTGAACTCGGGAGTGTGAGCACTGTGCGTTCTCTGAACTCGGGAGTGTGAGCGCTGTGCGTTCCCTGAACTCGGGAGTGTGAGCGCTGTGCGTTCCCTGAACTCGGGAGTGTGAGCGCTGTGCGTTCCCTGAACTCGGGAGTGTGAGCGCTGTGCGTTCCCTGAACTCGGGAGTGTGAGCGCTGTGTGTTCTCTGAACTCGGGAGTGTGAGCGCTGTGCGTTCCCTGAACTCGGGAGTGTGAGCGCTGTGCGTTCTCTGAACTCGGGAGTGTGAGCGCTGTGCGTTGTGTGAACTCGGGAGTGTGAGCGCTGTGCGTTGTGTGAACTCGGGAGTGTGAGCGCTGTGCGTTGTGTGAACTCGGGAGTGTGAGCGCTGTGCGTTGTGTGAACTCGGGAGTGTGAGCGCTGTGCGTTGTGTGAACTCGGGAGTGTGAGCGCTGTGCGTTCTGTGAACTCGGGAGTGTGAGCGCTGTGCGTTCCCTGAACTCGGGAGTGTGAGCGCTGTGCATTCCCTGAACTCGGGAGTGTGGGCGCTGTGCGTTCCCTGAACTCGGGAGTGTGAGCGCTGTGCGTTGCCTGAACTCGGGAGTGTGAGCGCTGTGCATTCTCTGAACTCGGGAGTGTGAGCGCTGTGCGTTCTCTGAACTCGGGAGTGTGAGCGCCGTGCGTTCTCTGAACTCGGGAGTGATCGCTGTGCATTCTCTGAACTCGGGAGTGTGAGCGCTGTGCGTTCTCTGAACTCAGGAGTGTGAGCGCTGTGCGTTCCCTGAACTCGGGAGTGTGAGCGCTGTGCATTCAGTGAACTCGGGAGTGTGAGCGCTGTGCGTTTCCTGAACTCGGGAGTGTGAGCGCTGTGTGTTCTGTGAACTCGGGAGTGTGAGCGCTGTGCATTGTGTGAACTCAGGAGTGTGAGCGCTGTGCGTTCTCTGAACTTGGGAGTGTTGGCGCTGTGCGTGCCCTGAACTCGGGAGTGTGAGCGCTGTGCGTTCTCTGAACTCGGGAGTGTGAGCGCTGTGTGTTCTGTGAACTCGGGAGTGTGAGCGCTGTGCGTTCTGTGAACTCGGGAGTGTGAGCGCTGTGCGTTCTGTGAACTCGGGAGTGTGAGCGCTGTGCGTTCTCTGAACTCGGGAGGGTTGGCGCTCTGCGTTCTCTGAACTCGGGAGTGTGAGCGCTGTGCGTTGTCTGAACTCGGGAGCGTGAGTGCCGTGTGTTCTCTGAACTTGGGAGTGTGAGCGCCGTGCGTTCTCTGAACTTGGGAGTGTGAGTGCCGTGCGTTCTCTGAACTCGGGAGTGTGAGTGCCGTGCGTGTTCTCTGAACTCTGACGGGTGATGCCGGCAGTGCTACTTTACATTGGCATCTCTTGCCATCGAGCAGAGGTTGAAAGGTGCTCTCTCTGCCTCCACCCTGTCACTGATTGGATCAAATGACACATCCAGACAGAATGCTGGGTGAGTGCGTGGTGTCCAATCATTCCCTACATTGTCGCTACTCCTGTACACTAGTGGGCATGGCGTTGACCATAAACCATCCAATTTAAGACTCGGCTGTCAAACCATCAGAGGAAAAACAAAATACACAACACAACACCAAATCCCGGAGAGAAAGCCAGAACACAAACCGTGGAAGAGAGTAGGAATGAAGATATCCGTCTCATATTGAGGGCCAGCGCCCAACTGGAAACTACTGACACCGAGGGAGAGAATTACTCTTCGTGCAATGTGTAACAACATTTATACTGAATATCGATTTACAAATTGTTATACCCAACTCAGAGGAGAAAGTTTCCCCCATTTCGGGTCACTAATGCATGAAGATTTACATCACATTGTGGCTCTAATTCCAACCTTCATCGAGTGTTCTCCACTTGGCATTGTTGAAAATGACAACAGCTTCCTCCCTCCAAACCCCCTTCCAGAAAACATCAATAGACATCAACACAATCTTTCCAAAGTTCCCTTCTGTCGAGGTGTTTGTTGGATTACTGCTCGGTCATGTCAATGATTCAATGAGCTATCCAATGGGAATGGCTGGTGTGATCATTATCAGGTTCCCAGACTTTGGAATCAAGGATGAGATGGGGAATCAGGCACACAGAGCTTCTTTTAACTTACAGCTTAACGTAAAAAACATAAGACTAGGCTGGTTGACGTACTGGTATGCGATGTAGAGGAGAGCTTTTCATTAATAACTAAGGTGAGTGTTCTGACATCCCTTTTTTCGATCCTGGGATATGGGCATCGCTGGCAAGGCCAGCATTTATTGCCCATCCCTAATCGCCCGCGAGAAGGTGGTGGTGAGCCGCCTTCTTGAATCGCTGCAGTCCGTGTGGTGAAGGTGCTCCCACAGTGCTGTTAGGGAGGGAGTTCCAGGATTTTGACCCAGTGACGATGAAGGATCGGTCGATATATTTCCAAGTCAGGATGGTGTGTGACTTGGAGGGGAACTTGGAGGTGGTGGTGTTCCCATGCGCCTGCTACCCTTGTCCTTCTAGGTGGTAGAGGTCGCGGGTTTGGGAGGTGCTGTCGAAGAAGCCTTGGCGAGTTGCTGCATTGCATCTTGTAGATGGTACACACTGCAGCCACGGTGCGCTGGTGGTGGAGGGAGTGAATGTTTAAGGTGGTGGATGGGGTGCCAATCAAGCGGGCTGCTTTGTCCTGGATGGAGTCGAGCTTCTTGAGTGTTGTTGGAGCTGCACTCATCCAGGCAAGTGGAGAGTATTCCATCACACTCCTGACTTGTGCTTTGTGGATGGTGGAAAGGCTTTGGGGAGTCAGGAGGTGAGACACTCGCAGCAGAATACCCAGCCTCTGACCTGCCCTTGTAGCCACAGTATTTATGTGGCTGGTCCAGTTAAATAGTCAATGGTGACCCCCAGGATGTTGATGGTGGGGGATTCGGCAATGGTAATGCCGTTGAATGTCAAGGGGCGGTGGTTAGACTCTTGCTTGTTGGAGATAGTCATTGCCTGGCAGTTGTGTGGCACGAATGTTACCTGCCACTTATCAGCTCAAGCCTGAATGTCATCCAGGTCTTGCTGCAGGCAGGAATACTCCTGTGTAAGATCACAACGGACACATTGCCATGGAATATTACGATACGCTACACGTACCCTAAATAACTGGAACTCAGATTCATCAAAATATAGAAAGAATACAACAAATCTAACCAACATTTATGGAGCTCAAGTGGTTAAATAAATATGAAAATGATCCACACAAATGGACCAAATGCTGACTGGCCGATCTAAACATTTCGAGGGTATTGTCAGGGTCAAACCTTTTCTACATTGGAAGCTTTTGTCGATCTGATGAAGAAAGTGTTAATAAATGTACTGAATCTTTGCACAATCAGCAGAGGTTAACTGAGGTTTAGTTTTGCTATTTTTCCCCAGTGACTAATGTCTGGAGGGTTAATAATGATTCTCCCACCTCATTTCAGAATTCTCTCAGCAGTGATTGGCTGTGTTTTGGGCAGAGCCTGAAAGCCAGGAGGATAAGTTTGCAGAGAAGTGAAGTCGCTCTCACAGTGAGAGTGGTCCTCCTCCTGCAGCTGGTTCAGTCCATTCACAGGCGAGAAAGGCTTTGCCTCACACGTTATCTTACTCCGGTGATCTCTGCATCTTCCAGAAGTGGAGAGGTAATGACAGAAATGTTTTAAGCACTTGCATCTTGTGTTTATGTCATTCTTGTACGAGCTGAGAGTCAAATTAGTGAAACGTTTTTAAAAGTTTCAAAGATGTTAGGTGGTGTTGTGTCATATTTTAAAACACTGACAGGATTAGCAAACTTTTGTAAGAAGGGAACAAGAATTTATTTGAGATGAAAGATCTGTATTGGAGCAGAGAACTATTGATCTGAAGTAACTTGAAAAAGTTCTGAGTGGTGTTAGGAAGTGACTGCCTGTGTTTAAGCGATTGCCTCAGGAATCGGATTTTGTTCATGGTAATGGAAGTGTATTTATGTTCAAACTCTCACATTCAATACATTCCGATTTATTTCATAAACTGCAGTGCCGAAACTTGCTGTCCTCCCTTCAGGGCAGCGTAACGGAACAGAATCGTTTCTTTATTTTTCTTTCCATTATGAAGCATTCCTTGATGTGCTTACGCGCGGTAACCTGGGGCAGTTATTACTTCAGCTGAAATTGGGTTTAATCACAAAAAAATAAGCATTTTTAATCATTGTGTCCAGATCTCCGCCTGTGAGTAACCGGATTTAATATCACATCAAAAAAAACTATACTGAGCCATTTAATGTTTTCATTGATCTGCACTAGACAGCTTCCCAGTCAATTCAATCATTTTTGATATGAAGAAACTTTTAACACCTGCCGACTCGAGCCTGAGCGCCTCGGAAAATGAGAACAATTTGAAGAGTTTTCCCCAACCTGTGCAAGTGTCACAATCTTTGAATTTCGACCTGGGGCCTGATTATTGCCTCTTGAACCAGTGGAAAGTATGGCGGGTTTTTGAGCGTAACTCACTGGTTTCAAACAGCCCCGATCTTTCGCGCTGGCTCAACCGATTCCCACTGGATTGCACTGATATTACTGGCGGAAAACTGGCGGAAACTCCACCCCATATTAACCTCTCTGTCCCCAGCCTGGCTGAGAACAGATCTCTGCTTCCCTTCAGGTCATCGACCTGAAACGTCAACTCTCTTTCTCTCTCCACGGATGCTGCCTGGCCTGCTGAGTTTTTCCAGCGTTTTCTGTTGTTATCTCTGCTTCCCTTCCTCGGCAACTGAGCTGACAGGCGCTAGTGCAATTAAATTGCATAAAGTGATCATGAATTTTAATAATAGATCCAAAACTAGAAATATTAATCCAATATTCGTAAACATTCCAGGGACAAAGTTTATCGCGTGAAGGAGACTTAACCGGTTGGGAGTTTCGCTCCTTATCTCAGTGAGCTCAGAGTGTGTGTAACTTTCTCTGAATGCCTTTCTGTGATGTTATCAATCGATTAAAACGAGTAACTGGTGACGTGTTGTTTACCTCAACGCTTCGATACACAAGAGGAAATATTTGGAAGCATCGTTAGCTCCTGAATACCTTGTGCTACCCTGCGATTGACTATCCCCTTTCACTTCAGTAACTGTCAGCAACTAATTTAGTTTCTTAATCATAAATTTACTACATTCATGTATTTGCTATTACAGCATTAATTAGTTAAAAATTAGATATGTGGTATGCATGAACTTTATCATGGAATTTACAGCACAGAAGGAGGCCATTCGGCCCATCACGCCTGTAATGACGCTAGTTCTTCAACCGCTGCTGTCTAACCTGATCCCATTTCCCTGCCGTTTCCCCCGGACCCTTTTTGTATTCTTCCTTTTCAAAGACTGCTCCGATTTGAACCTCTGCCCCACAGTAGCCACTTCTGGTCGAGTGCTGCATTCCAATAACCCGCTGTGTGAGCCGACAGAAACAGGGCACAGTAACCTGGGCGAGCGTTGCTGTGTGAGCTGGAGGTCCAGCCCCGGTGAAGCAAGGGTAGAGGAGAGTGTTTGAAGAGCCCCTCAGGTGGAACATCAGTGAGGAAGTGAGGGGACAAAGGCGGGCTGCACAGAGAAAGGGGAACTTTGTTGCTGCACATTTTGCCCGAAGCTTTTGCCGAGATGCTCATCCTCCCCTTTAACGCCGAGGCGGCCGGGATGAAAGGACTTCTTGTGTGAGGTGAGGAGGGGGGTGATATTTGTTTGGTTGCCCAGTTCCCAGTGAGAAACATTAGCTGGTTATTCATCTGTTTATCTTCAGAGTCACAAATTAGACCGAGCTGGATCCCAACCTCAAGGTTCACCACAGGCAAAGCCAAAAGATCCTTCTCCATCACTGCTGTAACTATCAGTGGGTGTAGTTTACCCTCATGACTAAGATCCGTGGCAGAGGGAGGTCAGTGCCAGTTTTTAATCCTTGGTGGATTTATGTCTTTAATAAAGTGAAGTTGGAGAGCCGTCCTTTCTGGGGAATTGAACACTTTCCTCACTTTGGGCAGTGTCAGCTTCAAAGAGAGTAAGACTTGCATTTATATAGCGCCTTTCACCACCTCAGGATGTCCCAAAGCACTTTTCAGCCACTGAAGTACTTTTTTTGAAGTGTAGTCACTGTTGTAATGTAGGAAACGCGGCAATCAATTTGCGCACAGCAAGCTCCCACAAACAACAATGAGATAATGACCAGATCATCTGTGTTTTTTTTAGTGATGTTAATTGAGGGATAAATATTGGCCCCAGCACACCGGGGAGAACTCCTCCTGCTCTTCTTCAAAATAGTGCCGTGGGATCTTTTACATCCACCTGAGAGAGCAGATGGGACCTCAGTTTCAATGCCTCATCCGAAAGACAGCCCCTCCGACAGTGCAGCGCTCCCTCAGTACTGCCCCTCGACAGTGCAGCGCTCCCTCAGTACTGCCCCTCCAACAGTGCTGCGCTCCCTCAGTACTGCCCCTCCGACAGTGCAGCGCTCTCTCAGTACTGCCCCTCCGACAGTGCGGCGCTCCCTCAGTACTGCCCCTCCAACAGTGCTGCGCTCCCTCAGTACTGCCCCTCCGACAGTGCAGCGCTCTCTCAGTACTGCCCCTCCGACAGTGCCGCGCTCCCTCAGTACTGTCCCTCCGACAGTGCGGCGCTCCCTCAGTACTGCTCCTCTGACAGTGCGGCGCTCCCTCGGTACTGCCCCTCCGACAGTGCAGCACTCCCTCAGTACTGCCCCCTCCGACAGTGCCGCACTCCCTCAGTACTGCTCCTCTGACAGTACGGTGCTCCCACTGTACTGCCCCCTGACAGTGCAGCGCTCCCTCAGTACTGCCCCCTGACAGTGCAGCGCTCCCTCTGTACTGCCCCTCCTACAGTGCGGCGCTCCCTCTGTACTGCCCCCTCTGACAGTGCCGCGCTCCCTCAGTACTGCCCCTCCGACAGTGCGGCACTCCCTCAGTACTGCCCCTCCGACAGTGCAGCACTCCCTCAGTACTGCCCCCTCCGACAGTGCCGCACTCCCTCAGTACTGCTCCTCTGACAGTGCGGCGCTCCCTCTGTACTGCCCCCTGACAGTGCAGCGCTCCCTCTGTACTGCCTCCTGACAGTGCAGCGCTCCCTCTGTACTGCTCCTCCGACAGTGCGGCGTTCCCTCAGCACTGCACTGGAGTGTCAGTCTTGATTTTTGTGCTGATGTTTCTGGAGTGAGACTTGAACACACAACCTTCTGACTCAGAGGTGAGAGTGCTGCCCACTGAGCCACTAGCTGAACCCCAGGTCAGATACTTATAAAGCCAGGTGCACAGCAAAGCTCTCTCTACTCTGGCCCAACCATGCACCATTTGCTGGGAATTTCCTTTGGGATTCTCTCCCGATCGGCCAGTGTAACATCAGTGGAAGATTGGTGGTTTTAAAGGCCTTTTCATAATAGGCTGCCCATAACTGCACACAGTACTCCCTCAATCAACATCCCACTTCAGGAGGGCAATTTAATGAGTTCACCCTCGTGAGGAATGTAGGTCTCAATTCTCAATATGTGTTCCTGGGAATCGGGAGTGTGAACTCGTAAAAGTCCCCCTCAGATCTTAATGATCGGCATCCCAATAGACAGCAGTGATGGTGAAGGATTGTCAGTGCGCTTAGATCTGTTTGGTAGCAATAGATTGGCCAAAACTCTTAAAAAGTACACTGTTCAGTCCAAACCGGTGCTGGGAAGCTTGGGGACCCGTGGTTTTACTTCACCTGTCTGCACTGATCAAGAAGCAATGCTGTTTTGCATTAAGTGCACAGGTTCTTGGTGGGTCTAGAATTAGAGAATCATAGAATAGCACAGCACAGAAGGAGGCCATTCGGCCCATCGAGTCTGCACCGGCTCTTTCGAAGTACAATCCAGTTAGTCCCACTCCCCCCCGCTCTTTCCCCATATCCCCGCAATTATTTCTCCTTCAAGTATTTATCCAATTCCCTTTTGAAGGCTACTATTGACTCTGTATCCACCGCCCTATCAGGCAGCGCATTCCAAATCCCAACCACTCGTTGCATAAAAAAGTTTTTCCTCATGTCACCTCTGGTTCTGTTGCCAATCACCTTTAATCTGTGCCCTCTGGTTCTCGACCCTTCAGCCACTGGAAACAGTTTCTCTTTATTTACTCTGTCTAAACCCTTCATGATTTTAAACACCTCTATCAAATCTCCTCTTAACCTTCTTTGCTCTAAGCATGTATACATACACACAACTTGCGGGATACACATACATCTTGCAGTATGCACACACACGTACCTTGCATGGTCATGTCAGCCACTGGTCTGTGTGTCGTGCCTGCACAGCTCAATAACACTCCTCATTGTCTCTGGGTTGGTGTCTGTGGCTGATCTCTCCCACTGTGAGGTGTAGCCACAGAGCGCCAAGTGTCTGCCGCGCTCCACGCTGGCAGATGTGTTCATTATGTTGTGCTCAATGAGATGTTGATGGTCGCATCAATAAATACAGCCACATTAATCTTGCTGAGAGCGCATAGACTTGCCTTAAAGGAAAAATAATTTGTTTGCTTCACTCGCCTTTTGGAATCAAGGAGTTTGAGCGACTACAAGAGCAGCAAATGCTGAGGATACTGAGCATCTGTGGGGACAACAGACAGCTAATGACTCAGGTGTGGCCCCTTCATCAGAGCTGGGTTTGATGCAGTGCTTGTCCGGTGCCGTTGTTACATGAGTAACTGTATCTAACACTAGCTCCTGATTATGAAATATTTGGGGCTTTTCACCCCTTGTAGGGAACTTGGAACCTAATCTTCTACAGTGCAGTTTGTCCCGAGAACACAACTCCATTCCTTCAGTGAATTCGTATTGAAAAGAATTCAGCTTTCTTAACCGTATGGATGGGAAAGGGTTTGAATAAATGCTAAAAGCAAAGATGGGAATGAGAAACAAGCTTTCACCCACAGAGCACCTTCTTCAGTTTGAGCCTTTTCACCAGTACCCTTGGGTTTCAAAGCAGAGCGACATTGATGTCAGGACAATGGAAGCAAGACTCGCCCGGGGATTCCAGACTAGGGATCACTTTGATCTGCACCTTGTATCTTTAAAGAAGGGGGCAGTAGTGTGGTGATGTTAAACTTCCACGTCGCCCGTCTCCGCCCCTGCCTCAGCTCGTCTGCTGCTGAAACCTTCATCCATGTCTTTGTTACCTCCAGACTCGACTATTCCAATGTTCCCCTGGCCGGCCTCCCACATTCCATCCTCCGTAAACTTAAGTTCATCCGAAACTCTGCTGCCCCGTGTCCTAACTCGTACCGAGTCCTGTTCACCATCACCCCCTGTGCTCACTGACCGACATTGGCTCTCGGTCCGGCAACGCCTCGATTTTAAAATTCTCATCCTTGTTTTCAAATCCCTCCATGGCCTCGCCCCTCCCTATCTCTGTAATCTCCATCAGCCCTACAACCGCAGCCGCTACCCCACCCCGCCCCAAGATCTCTGCGCTCCTCAAATTCTGGCCTCTTGAGCATCCCTGATTTCCATCGCTCCACCATTGGTGGCCGTGCCTTCAGCTGCCTGGGCCCGGGGGTCTGGAATTCCCTCCCTAAACCTCTCCGCCTCTCTCTCCTCCTCTAAGATGCTCCTTAAAACCTACCTCTTTGACCAAGCTTTGGTCACCTGCCCTAATATCTCCTTATGTGGCTCGGTGTCAAATTTTGTTTGATAATCGCTCCTGTGAAGCGCCCTGGGACGTTTTACTACGTTAAAGGCGCTGTATAAATACAAGTTTTTGTCGACCTGAGCTGCCCAACCCACGGTTCAACACTGCTGAAATCTGCAGTGAAGATAATGATTGCAGTGCTTGGAGCTGTGCCTGGACAGCGTTGTACACAAGCCGATCCAGGTACAAACCCCGAGGGTGTGGAGAGCACCCATCTAATTATGGTGTATTACTGCACAATAATTGTTGCAATCTTCATGGACCTGCTCACACGTAATTAGAAAGTTTAAATAGCTTTTACTGCTCAGGCAAGCTGCCAAAAAAATCCGTCATCTTAGCATGAGAATAGAGAGTTAGAATCATCGATCTTACAGCACAGGAGGAGGCCGTTCGGCCCATCGAGTCTGCGCCGGCTCTTTGAAAGAGCCGTCGTGTTTAGTCCCACACCCCAGCTTTTTGTCCGTAACCCTGTCAGTTCCTCGTCCTCAAGAACCCGACCGACTCCCTGTTAAAATTATTGATGGAATCGGCTTCCACCAGCTTTTCAGGCCGAGCGTTCCCGATCCCCACAACTCTCGGAGTGAATGTTTGTTTTCGTGGGGAAATATTTTCTCGTGTCGATATTTTATTTGAGGTTGTGTGTAATTATCTCGGGGTAGAATGTTGCAATCCCAGTTTTCTGGGGAAATCGAGGAAGCCTGCTGCTGAAACCATCATTCATGCTGGTCTTCCCACCCCCCCCCCCCCGCCCTCAGTAACCTTCAGCTCATCCAAAGCTCGCCTGTGGATATCCTGCCTCATCCACCCATCGCCCGAGCCCTTGCGGACTTACATTAACTCCTGAGTCCCCACAAAGCCTCACATTTAAAAATCTCATCCCCGTGTTTAAATTCCTTCAGAGCCCCTCCCCGCCACATTTCTGTAACCTCCTCCAGCCCGGCAACCAAGGTTCCCTTTAATTTTTTTTGGGTGCGTGGCCCCTTTAAGGGGCAGCGTGGCCCCTTTAAGTAGCGGGCATGCGCGGGAGCTCCAGAGCGCTGGGCGACCAGCAGCTTAAAGGGGACATTGATTACAAGCCCTCCCCGAGCTCTCCATTCCTCTCACTCTGACGATCCTCAACTTCTTGGACCAAGATGTTGGTCACCCCTCCCAATATCTCTTCTTTGGCACATTTCTTTTTTTTTGATTATGCCGCTGTTAAATGTCTCGGGACTTTTTGTTTCTCCCGATCGATACAAGCTCTATCACGAATTGTTCACCAGGAGTTGTACAAACAGAATGACCTTCTCACAACAAGAGGAAAAAGAGACTGTTTTTGTCCCATTACCTTTTCACACTGCTTTCTCTCACGAAGGAAGTTCTTGTATTGCAGGCAACTCCACAAAAAGATGAAAACAGTCATTCTCACCGCTTGCCTGGTGGCCATAACGTTTGCCAGCCCAGTAAGTATCACTTCTTCAGAATAAGAAACTGTTCACTAATTAAAACAAATCTGAGGTAAGGTGCTGACATTTTTGAATGAGTGTGCGCTCTGTCTAATTGTCCTGATTGAATACAGCCCATGTATTAGCCTTAAAGGACAAGGTATGAGGCTGGTGAAGTTGTTTAAACTCACTGCACACCAGGATTAAGAATTAGTTGCATTGTAAGGGGCATTGCTTTAAACACAGATCTAAACGTTTTAGGGCTGTGAATTGCCTGGGACCAGGGAGGACGAGCTGCTTGAGATACCCGTGTACAGGGAGGAGTGGCAGCTCAAAGGAGTCTCAATGAGAGGAATGACCGATGTAAAGTAGAGCTGGGTCCACCCTGTAGGGACTTGTCTTAAAGAAGGAAAGAGAGGTAGAGAAGTGGAGAGGTTTAGGGAGGGAATTCCAGAGTTTAGGAGCCAGGCAGCTGAAGGCACGGCCACCAATGGTGGAGCGATTATAATCAGGGATGCTCAAGAGGGCAGAATTAGAGGAGCGCAGATATCTTGGGGGATTGTGGGGCTGGAGGAGATTACAGAGATAGGGAGGAGCGAGGCCATGGAGGAATTTGAAAATGGGAGCTTAACCGGGAGCCAATGTAGGTCAGCGAGCACAGGGGTGATGGGTGAACGGGACTTGGTGTGAGTTAGGACACGGGCAGCCGAGTTTTGGATGACCTCAAGTTTACGTAGGGTGGAATGTGGGAGGCCGGCTGGGAATGCATTGGAATAGTCAAGTCTAGAGGTAACAAAGGCATGGATGAGGGTTTCAGCAGCAGATGAGCTGAGGCAAGGGCGGAGATGGGCGATGTTACAGAGGTGGAAGTAGGCTGCGGATATGTGATTAGAAGCTCATTTTAGGGTCAAATATGACACCAAGGTTGCGAACAGTGTGGTTCCGCCTCAGACAGATGTTAGGGAGAGGGATGGAGTCAGTGGCTGGGGAACGGAGTTTGTGGCGGGGACCGAAAACAATGGCTTCGGTCTTCCCAATATTTAATTGGAGAAAATTTCTGCTCATCCAGAACTGGATGTCGGACAAGCAGTCTGACAATTTAGACACCGAGGAGGGGTCGAGAGAAGTGGTAGTGAGGTAGAGCTGGGTGTTGTCAGCGTACATGTGGAAACTGAGGCTGTGTTTTCGGATGATGTCACCAAGGGGCAACATGTAGATGAGAAATAGGAGGGGGCCAAGGATAGATCCTTGGGGGACACCAGAGGTAACGATGCGGGAGCGGGAAGAGAAGCCGTTGCAGGTGATTCTCTGGTTACGATTAGATAGATAAGAATGGAACCAGGCGAGTGCAGTCCCGCCCAGCTGGTGGAGAGGCGTTGGAGAAGGATGGAGTGGTCAACCGTGTCAAAGGATGCAGCCAAGTCCAGAAGGACGAGAAGGGATAGTTTACCTTTGTACGAATTGAAATGTCATCTGCTCTTACATTTAATTTCTCAGGTCCGTAAAGCCAGAGACTTGAACAGTGGCAGCAATGAGGTAATTCTCCTTTTCCATCATTCTTACAATATGGTTCCTTTATTCGGTTTTTTAATAAAGTCCTTTTCAATTAATCTATAATGTGGAATAAATGTGCCGAGATGCTTCACAGAGGTGTTAGGGTAAAGTGAATGCTCAGCTAAAGAATGGGATGTTAGGAGGGCTGACCAAAAGCCTGTCCAAAGAGCTGGGTTTTGAGGAAGTTCTGAATGAGGAGAAAGAGGTGGAGGGGTAAGAGCTTCAGGGAGAGAATTCCCAGCGGGCAGCTTCGGCAGCTGAAGGCACGGCCGCCAATGGTGGGTCGAAGAAAGGGAAGGACGCACAAGAGACCAGAGCCAGAGAGAATTGGCGGAGGCTTGTAAGGCTGGAGGAGGATACAGAGATAGGGCGAGGTGAGGCTATGAAAGGATTTAAACACCAGGATGTGAATTTTGAATTTGAGTGTTGGGTGAGCGAGAGCCGATGTAGGTCAGTGAGAAGATGGGCAATGGGCGAGCGGAACTTGGTGCAAGGTTGGATATGGGCAGTAGAGTTTTGGATGAGCTGGTTTACAGAGGGTGGAGGATAAGAGCATTGGAATAGTTGAGTCTGGAGGGGACAAATACATAAAAACATAAGAATTAGGAGCAGGAGCCGGCCATACGGCCCCTTGAGCCTGCTCCGCCATTCAATAAGATCATGGCTGATCTTCTACCTCAACTCCACTTTCCCGCCCGATCCCCATATCCCTTGATTCCCTTATTAGTGTCCATTGATGAGGGTTTCAGCAGCTGATGAGCTGAGGCAGGGGTGGAGACGGGCGATGGGACACAGGTGGAAGTAGGCGGTCTTTGTAATGTAGAGGATATGGGATCGGAAGCTCAGCTCTAGGTCGAAAAGGAGGTGAGGTTGCAGACAGTTCATCCTGAGACACGGGCTGGGAAGGGTGATGGAATCGGTGGCAAGGGTACAGAGTTTGAGATTAAAGATGATGGCTTTGGTCTGCCCAATGCTTGGTCGGAAAACATTGCAGCTCATCCAAGGCTTGGTGTTAGACAAACAATCTAACAACACAGAGAGTCAGTGGAGGGGTCGAGACAGCTGGTGAAGAGCTACAGCTCTCTCATGATCATACACGTGGAAGCTGACCTCATGTCTGTGGATGACGTTGCCATGGAGAAGCCTGTAGATGAGGAAGACGAGGAGGGGCCAAGAATAGATCCTTGGGGGACTCCAGAGCTAACGATGCGGGGGTGGGAAGAGAAGCCATTTCTGGAGTTACTCTGGCTACGATAAGATAGGTGAGCGTGGAACCAGGCAAGGGCAATCTCACTGGTCTGGAAACAAAGGAGAGGCACTGGAGAAGGACGGTGTGGATGAGCGGGTAAGGCTGCAGAGAGGTGCAGGAGGACAAAGGGGGATAATGTGCTACAGCCAGAGAATATCACTTGTGATTTTGGTTCGGGCCATTTCAGTGCTGTGGCAGAGGCAGAAACTTGATTGGAGAGATTCAAGCGTGGAGTTGCGTGTAAGCTGGGCACAGATTTGGGAGGTGACAACACGTTCAAAGACTTTGGAAAGGAAAAGGAGATTGGAAGTAGGGCGATAGTTTGCAAGGACAGAGGGATTGAGAATGGGGTTTTTCAGCAGTGGGATAATGACAGTGGATTTGAAAGTAGCAGAGGACATCGAATCATTTACATTGTCAGTTTGCATGGGGGTCAGGAAGGGAAGTTGGGTGGTCAGTAGTTTAGTGGGAATGGAATCAAAGGACCAGGCGATGGGTCTCATGGGTGAGATAAAATTAGAGAATGTATGAGGGGAGATGGAAGTTTGATTTTATCGTTTCTCATCTTGTTTCAAGCAACAGTGGAGTGTATCAGTGATGCTGCATTAATTAACTCAAACTCCCCTTCACATTGGGCTCAATTTTGAAGTCGCAAAATCCTTGCTACTCACAAACAGCAGAAGATACTTTGGTTTAAGTGTCTCAATTCGAGACTGGCTGGAATTTAATGGCTGACGGACGCTGTGTGAAGACAGTAACGGCCTGAAGATCCGCAGGTTGTGATCCCACCATGTGGAATCGATGGGTTGTACCTGATTTGCACGGGGCAGGCAGGTGTCTGTACCACTACAGTCCAGGCCCAGCCTCTTCCCCAGAGAATCCTGTTTGCAGACCCTTCTCCTCCCTTACAAGTAACCAATGCAATCTTTTGGGGTCCAGGTCACTTGCCTGACCTGCACCCCGGTGTGTGGGGGGAGGAGGGGACGGGGTCACGTTCCACATGGGCCGGGGAAGCAGGGGACTCCATCCATCGTAAGAGCGAGCAGGAAATCCCAGCCTAGGTTGGGCCCCGGCGTATGACCCCTCCTTTGAGCCGTTGTGTCGGACTCCCGCCAGAGGTAGAAACAGAGGTCAACTTTCAGTCGCTTGCCTATCTTTCATCTGGGTATTTGTAGAGTTGAACCGGTGATAATTATTCATTCCATTGCTCTCCAGAAACAGGTTCTAACATTGATAATGTAAGAAAATATTCTGCTGACAAGTATGAGATTGCACATAAAGCGAATGACATCTTGGTTCTAAAGTCATTACGCCTCTGTGAAACGCCTTGGGACTTTTTCTATATTAAAGGCACTATATAAATGGAAGTAGTTGTTCTGTGTGGTTAGTCTATGACTTTCACCTCAGCCTAGTTGCAGAATAAACTTTGAGAGCTTTTTATAATGTCATGTTTTTGTTGTTCTCTGCTTACAGCAATTCAATCATTATTATCGACGGTTCTACCCACCTATATACCAACGGTTTGGTCATTATGGGCATGGATACCCCATGCAACCTTATTACCCGAATTTTGGCAACTACCCCAGATATCCTAGCTTCTACCCTAACTACAACAACTACCCGAGCTATAACTTCCCACAGTACCCTAACTATGCAAATCCACGTATATTTAATGGTTTTGAAGGGAATTATAATTCCAAACCCTCAACAGTACAAAAAGATAATTATATGGAAGGAAATGGCCCACAGGACTATTCAGTGATCGGCAAAACTAGCGCCCTCAGTATGAGTTCTGAGATTTCAGTTGAGGACACGAGCAGTATGGAAGGTACTGATTTCATGATACCCTCCATGGATGTACCATATGATTTACCAGATTACAGGGGACCTGGAGTATCAGATTACGGGGGACCTGGAGTATCAGATTACGGGGGACCTGGAGTATCAGATTACGGGGGACCTGGAGTATCAGATTACGGGGGACCTGGAGTATCAGATTACGGGGGACCTGGAGTATCAGATTATGGGGGACCTGGAGTACCAGATTATGGGGGACCTGGAGTACCAGATGATGAGGGACCTATTGTACCAGGGGTAGATACCAATGCTGTGGACCTTGGGTTCGACCAAACAAGCTCCAACGAACTGGCAACTGAAGTAACCAATGCGGAGGCAGCAGCTGATGTCCTACCATACTCTGACTCCATGCACAATTCAGAGTCATTGGGATTAAACCTTGGCAAAGATTCTATGATGAGCGAGAGTAATGAGGGTATTAGCCGCCAAGACTTAATGTATGAGCCAGCTGGATCAGACTTGGACTATGCTGAAACCCTGAATAATGAGGAATTTGTAGCTCAGCAAGTGTCACGTGAAAACTCGGATGAAGATGATCAAACTGAAGAGAATGAGGTATTTTTCCCTTTCTTCAATTTACTGCTCGACTGATTAAAAGCTTAATTGTTGATAAAATACAAGGGGCTGAGTCTCCTCAGCCTTTTCAGCTTGTTAGCACGGTATTCTGGGCGGGCGGGGACCCACTATTGATCTCACCTTTGTGCCTTTAGCAACACTGGTCACACAGGATGTCTGAGTATCTCTGGCATCCGTTATCTTGAACCTACAGCAGAGAAACAGCCGGTCGGCCCAACTGGTCTGTGCCAGTGTTTCTACTCCACACCAGCCTCCTCCCACTTTAATTACCACTCCCCACCCTGCCCCCGTATCCCTCTATTCCCTTCTCCCTCATGTATGCATTAAGCCTCCCCTTAAATGCATCAAATTTCTAGCACCCAGCCAATTTCTGTCAAATCCCAAAACAACTCCCCCATGTTGAGAGGTTGTTTCCCCTGGCTGGAGAGTCTATAACCAGGGGTCACAGTCTCAGGATAAGGGGTCGGTCATCTAAGACTGAGATGAGGAGGAATCTCTTCACTCAGAGGGTTGTGAATCTTTGGAATTCTCTGCCCCAGAAGGCTGTGGATGCTCAGTCGTTGACAAGGGCAGCAGGCGCATGGGAACACCACCACCTCCAGGTTCCCCTCCAAGTCACACACCATCCTGACTTGGAAATATATCGGCCATTCCTTCATCGTCACTGGGTCAAAATCCTGGAACTCCCTCCCTAACAGCACTGTGGGAGCACCTTCACCACATGGACTGCAGCGGTTCAAGAAGGTGGCTCACCACCACCTTCTCAAGGGCAACTAGGAATGGGCAATAAATGCTGGCCTTGCCAGCGACGCCCACATCCCATAAGCGAATTTTAAAAAAAAGTATATTCAAGGCTGAGATCGATAGATTTTTGGACTCTAGGGGAATCAAGGGATATGGAGATCGGGCGGGAAAGTCGAGTTGAGGTCGAAGATCAGCCATGATCTTATTGAATGGTGGAGCAGGCTCGAGGGGCCGTATGGCCGACTCCTGCTCCTAATTCTGATGATGTTATGTTACCACAAAAAACAGGAATGCTGCAGTACTGCTGAACTCCAGTGTCCCCTGTCCCCCAGTATCATGGACCCATCTTCAACCGGCTACATCTCTGTATAATGAACTTTAAAAAAATACATACAAGACAAAATTGAGGACAGAGATAAAAGATCATAAAATATTGATCAAGGCCACCAATTTATGGAAAAACAAAATGAAATTAATATCCTGATAATTGTGTGTTTGAGGCATATCCTCTAACTCATAAATCACAGGAACTCCACTAATGTATATTGTAGGAGATTTGTTTTCACTCGCTTAACTCTTTAGGATAATCAGAGCTAAGAATCAACCAAGGTTTATTACTTTTCTAACTCTTGGTTTTATTAATATTAAAATACTCCAAGATTTACAGATAGAGATTCATACAACCTTTCAGTAAGTAGTACTATTTGAAACTCAGAATGGCCAATTCTTTTGCTTCGGGAGACGAGAGATTAATAATCCATCGATATCCTGCATGGTGTTCAATCTGGTTTGTCTCTGTTGATCTCATAATCTGTTCCCTCTTTCACCTTCGAATGTCTGCTCTTATACCGCTCTCGCTGACGAAACCACATTGTTCAGTAGCTTTCCTCTGTCACTTTCCCATGGTTACACAGACTGGTGCTACAGAAACAACACCTGACCTTTACAACGGTTTCCCACAGTCGCTCCAGTCCACCTTATCCGCAGCCTTCTGGACAGTCTACATAACACTTTTCCAATTTGGTCAACCTTCCCAGCATGCCTCCTGAAAAGTCAGTTTAACCAAACTCCGCTCCTTTAGCAGTAATGAGTCCAGTCAGCCCTTTAGTTGCCTTGAAACTGGTATCGAAAAGTCCAAAAATCCTTCAACATGTCTAGCTTGTGTCTGTCACACTTGAGAGGTCACACTCCAAAGTGTCACATTTGAGATGTCACACTCCAGTGTCACACTTGAGATGTCACACTCCAAAGTGTCACACTTTGTTACAGATGCAAAACAATCTTTCAAAAGAGTCATTTATTGTTGGCTTCTTCTGACCCGGAGACCACGATTTACAACCAGTTTGCAATCCCTCCGATAGTAATTCATCTCCAAATGCTGATGGAATGGTTTCCTTTTGTCTGCAGACCCAGAATATTGGTACCAACCCAGTGGACATAGACTCAATAGCCCTTTTCAATGACGACCATAATAATGGGGATGGCAATGATGGAACGGAATCCAATCTCAATGGAGTTGATTCCAATCAAGGAAACACAGCAGATTCCAACGAGAGTGACAACCAAGCTGACGGAATTCGTTTCAATGACCGCAATGGTGTTGATTCCCTTCAGGATGATGATGATGATGAATACAGTGAAGATGACGGCAATACTGAGGTTGACAACATACATAATGAATTCAGTAAGTCTCCCCTCAGAGTGGGTTTATCAGTAATAGCGAGCACAATTTGCTTACTCTTGAGTTACTCCTTTCTGCCTTTTTCTCGTACCTTTTAGAGTTAACTCTTGTTTTCATAGTTCCACTAACAACAATCCCCGACAGTAACAGATCATTATTGTAGTGGCTGGAGGTGATTGTTTTTGCTGAGACTTGGCACTTCCTTGTGTGTTTGTTCTGATTGTTGATATATAGTTAAAAGAAAGTCGGACTTGCATTTCTACAGCGCCTTTCATGACCTCAGGATGTCCCAAAGCGCTTTACAGCCAATGAAGTACTATTTTGAAGTGTAGTCACTGTTGTAATGTAGAAAACGCGGCAGCCAATCTGCTCACAGCAAGCTCCCACAAACAGCAATGTGATAATGACCAGATAATCTGTTTTAGGGATGTTGATTGAGAGATAAATATTGGCCAGGACACCGGGGATAACTCCCCTGCTCTTCTTCAAAATCGTGCCGTGGGATCTTTTACATCCACCTGAGAGATGGGGCCTCGGTTTAACATCTCATCCCAAAGACAGCCTCTTCGACAGTGCGGCGCTCCCTCAGCACTACGCTGGAGTGTCAGCCTGGATTTTTGTGCTCAAGTCTCTGGAGTGGGACTTGAACCCACAACCTTCTGAGTCAGAGGCGAGAGTGCCGCCCACTGAGCCACGGCTGACCCTTTCACACTTTCCTGGTGATAAAGTAAGAATGGTTCGGTGGAGGTGACCAGGGCGTGGCTGAGGGTTCCAGCAGCAGATGGGCTGAGGTCGAGGTGGAGGCATCCACTGTTAGAGGTGGAGGTAGGCAGTCTTGGTGTTGGAGTTCGAAGATCAGCTCGGGGTCGAATGATAAAATTGGCAAAAAAGATCTTGGATATTACTGAAAATTACCTTATTGCATTCCTTTCTGTTGCAGCGGATCTTGAGCCCAGCTTTGACTTCTAATATGCTGACTGACTGTGTTGAAGATGATGTTGGAACGCAACTTTAATTCCTTCTATACTTTAGTCTTTGATCTATCAAGATGCCACTGATGGACACTTAACGCCACCATCATTGGAAATATCAAACATGCAAATTATCTTCTTTTTGCTTAAATAAATTCATTTTATTTTGGGCATAAGGTTTTCTGGTGTTATATAGAATACGTATTACAAAATGCTGAGCAAGACTTCATGTCTTCAAGATTTCCCAAAGCTGACTGTACATCTAGAGGAATCTAAACAACTATTTACTTTAAGGCAAATTAAAAAAAAATTCATTCTTGGGATGTGGGCGTCGCCGGCAAGGCCGGCATTTATTGCCCATCCCTAGTCGCCCTTGAGAAGGTGGTGGTGAGCCGCCGCCTTGAACCTCTGCAGTCCGTGTGGTGAAGGTGCTCCCACACGGTGCTGTTAGGGAGGGAGTTCCAGGATCTTGACTCAGCGACGATGAAGGAACGGCCGATGTATTTCCAAGTCGGGATGGTTTGTGTGACTTGGAGGGGAACTTGGAGGTGGTGGTGTCCCATGCGCCTGCTGCCCTTGGCCCTCTAGGTTGCAGGTTTGGGAGGTCCTGTCAAAGAAGCCTTGGTGACTTGCTGCCGTTAAATTAACCATTAAATGTCAGGGCACATCTGTTTTGTGTAGCATCAATACTGAGGCATCAAAGAACTGTGACATCAAGGGACCTAGACATTGGTATCAGAGACAGTGATGACCTATTGATCTGTTTATATTTGATATATATATATATATATGTGTGTACGTGTGTGCAAGAGATAAAGGGCTTTAAACAAGTCACTTCTGTAATGCATAGAACTTGATTTGGTCATGTAGATTGGTTGTGTCTGCACTTGTTAAATCTATTTCATAAACTATTCATTTCTTCCAATAAAATGTTTTGGAAAAAACTGCTTCTCAGGATTGATTTAATTGTATGGATATGGCTCCAAATTTCTGGGAATGTTGTAACGATCCCACAATTAAAAGGATATTAAAAGACAGGACTGTACGCATTCCTCAGATCATTATTATTTCATTCAATCACGGGATGTGGGCGTCGCTGGCAAGGCTGGCATTTATTGCCTGTCCCTAATTGCCCTCGAGAAGGTGGTGATGAGCCTTGAATACAACCGAGTGTCTCGCTGGGCCATTTCAGAGGGCAGTTAAGAGTCAACCACATTGCTGTGGGTCTGGATTCACATATAGGCCAGACCGGGTAAGGACGGCAGATTTCCTTCCCTCAAAAGACATTAGTGAACCAGATGGGTTTTTATGACAATCCAGTAGTTTCATGGTCACCGTTACTGATACTAGCTTTTTATTCCAGATTTATTTAATTGAATTTAAATCCCCCAGCTGCCAGGGATGGGATTTGAACTCCCGTCGCATCCGGATCATTAGTCCAGGTCTCTGGAATACTGGCCCAGTAACACAACCACTATGCTACTGGACTATGCTACCAATTGTGCTCCTGGAAAACCCCAATCCTCAAATGGTCATAGAGTTATACAGCACAGAAAGAGGCCCTTCGGCCCATCGTGTCCGCGCCGGCCATCAAGCCCTGTCTATTCTAATCCCATTTTCCAGCACTTGGTCCGTAGCCTTGTATGCTATGGCGTTTCAAGTGCTCATCTAAATGCTTCTTGGATGTTGTGAGGGTTCCTGCCTCTACCATCCTTTCAGGCAGTGAGTTCCAGATTCCAACCACCCTCTGGGTGAAAAAGTTTTTCCTCAAATCCCCTCTAAACCTCCTGCCCCTTACCTTGAAACTATGCCCCCTGGTTATTGACCCCTCTACTAAGGGGAAAAGTTCCTTTCTATCTACCCTATCTATGCCCCTCATAATTCTGTACACCTCAATCAGGTCCCCCCTCAGCCTTCTCTGCTCTAAGGAAAACAACCCCAGCCTGTCCAGTCATAGCTGAAACGCTCCAGCCCAGGTAACATCCTGGTGAATCTCCTCTGCACCCTCTCCAATGCAATCACATCCTTCCTATAGTGTGGCGACCAGAACTGCACACAGTATTCCAGCTGTGGCCTAACTAGCGTTTTGTACAGCTCCATCATAACCTCCCTGCTCTTATATTCTATGCCTCGGCTAATGAAGGCAAGTATCCCATATGCCTTTTTAACCACCTTATCTACCTGCCCTGCCGCCTTCAGGGATCTATGGGCAACACGGTGGCATAGTGGTTAGCACTGGTGCCTCACAGCACCAGGGACCCGGGTTCGAATCTGGCCTCGGGTGACTGTCTGTGTGGAGTTTGCACATTCTCCCCGTGTCTGCGTGGGTTTCCTCCGGGTGCTCCGGTTTCCTCCCACAGTCCAAAAATGTGCGGGTTAGGTTGATTTGGCTATGATAAATTGACCCTTAGTGTTAGGGGGGGATTAAATAGGTGGGGTTACAGGGATAGGATGGGATATGTTAGGGGAATTAAATACGTGGGGTTACGGGGATAGGGTGGGATATGTGTCGGTGTAGGCTTGATGGGGATTCTGTGTGAGAAAGCAGGGACAGGGTACTGGATTTGGATGATCAGCCATGATCGTATTGAATGGTGGAGCAGGCTCGACGGGCCGAATGGCCTACTCCTGCTCCTAGTTTCTATGTTTCTATGTACATGCACACCAAGGTCCCTCTGATCCTCTGTCCTTCCTAGGGTCCTACCATTCATTGTGTATTCCCTTGCCTTGTTAGTCCTCCCAAAATGCATCACCTCACACTTTTCAGGGTTAAATTCCATTTGCCACTGTTCTGCCCATCTGACCAACCCGTCTATATCGTCCTGTAGCCTGAGGCTTCCCTCCTCGCTATTTACCACCCCACCAATTTTCGTGTCATCTGCGAACTTACTGATCATACCTCCTACATTCATATCTAAATCATTAATGTACACTACAAACAGCAAAGGACCCAGCACCGATCCCTGCGGTACACCACTGGACACAGGCTTCCAGTCACAAAAACAATCTTCGAACATCACCCTCTGCCTCCTGCCACTAAGCCAATTTTGGATCCAATGTGCCAAATTGTCCTGGATCCCATGGGCTCTTACCTTCTTGACCAGTCTCCCATGGTATGTGCATGGAGCTCCCACAATAGTTCAGAGTGTAAGTGTACTGGTGCACGGCCTTGCGGTGTTACCCAGAATCATTCCAAGTTCAATCCTTGGTTTGTGCTGGTTTCGGTGTTCTCAAACAATGGAGACAGTTAGGCTCAGCACCTCTGACGGTCGGGGAGGGTGGGATTATGACCCAAGGTTCCTGCTTCTCATTGCATCCAGTAAAACCCTGCTGGAAGAGCATGGGGGGAGCATTGAATCAAGACAAGATCATCTTCACCTCTGACTCTGTTCATGGTTTAAAAAGCTTGTCAATAGTCACTAGCCATTGAGAATCAACACTGGGATGGTGCCGTGCGGCCTTTGCTATCTACATAAGAACAGAAGAATTAGGAGCAGGAGTCGGCCAATCGGCCCCTCGAGCCCGCTCCGCCATTCAATAAGATCATGGCTGATCATCGACCTCAACTCCACTTTCCCGCCCGATCCCCCGATTCCCCGAGAGTCCAAAAATCTATCGATCTCAGTCTTGAATTTCATAGAATCATAAAATCACAGAAGGAGGCTACTCGTCCCATCAAGTCTGCACCAGCTTTTTCAAAGAGCAATGCAGTTAGTCCCCCTCCCCCGAGGGCTGTGGATGTTCAGTCATTACTCAACGACTGAGCCTGCCCAGCCTCTGGGGAAGAGAATTCCAAAGATTCACAACTGTCTGAGTGAAGAAATTCCTCCTCATCTCAGTCCTAAATGGCCGACCCCTTATTCTGAGACTATGACCCCTGGTTCTAGACTCTCCAGCCAGGGGAAACAACCTCTCAGCATCTACCCTGTCAATCCCCCTCAGAATATTATATATTTCAATGAGATCACCTCTCATTCTTCTAAACTCTAGAGAATGTAGGCCCAATCTACTCAATCTCTCCTCATAGGACAATCCCCCCATCCCAGGAACCAGTCTGGTGAACCTTCGACGCACTCCCTCTATGGCAAGTATATCCTTCCTTAGGTAAGGAGACCAAAACTGTCCACAATACTCCAGGTGTGGTCTCACCAGGGCCCTATATAACTGCAGTAAGACGTCTTTACTCTTAGGGGGAGAAATTGGGCACCTTAGCGCCTCCTGTTAGTGCCTCCGGGGGCGATTACCGACCGGGCGGGGCAAGAAGATCAACTCCCGCTACATTTGGCGGGAAGTTTGTGGCGGAGGTATGGCGTTGTGCCCCGATCTCCTTCGCCCGGAGATCATGACGTCATCGCCGTGCGCATCGCCCCGGACCCGAACTTCGGTTCCGCCCCCTGCAGCATCGCCGGGCGATGACACCGACAGCGGCGGGAAGCGTTGATCGGGAGGCCGGGCGCTTCGGGGGCCGAAGGTTAAAGGGGAGTACCTAAATTTCTGAAATGGTTGTGGCCAATTTTCTTTCCTGCTCCTGGGTTGCCATGGATCGGCCTGGCTCTCTGCTGGCGTGCATGGGGTTGCTGGCGTGCGCGGGGTTGCTGGCGTGCGCGGGGTTGCTGGCGTGCGCGGGGTTGCTGGCGTGCGCGGGGTTGCTGGCGTGCGCGGGGTTGCTGGCGTGCGCGGGGTTGGTGGCGTGCGCGGGGTTGGTGGCGTGCGCGGGGTTGGTCGGGCCGAATCGCGGAGGGAAGGAGCCTCGGAACACGGCAGCGCTGCATGGGACATGAAACTATCGGATTGTCGCGAAAACCCATCTGGTTCACTAATGTCCTTTAGGGAAGGAAATCTGCCGTCCTTACCCGGTCTGGCCTGTATGTGACTCCAGACCCACAGCCACTAGGGATGGACAATAAGAACTGTCTGAATGTCAAAGGTAGAAAAGCTTAAGACAGCAGGTGGTGAAATGAAGCTGCTGACACTCCTTCAGCCAGGATTACTCCCTCTATTATTCAGCGATACTGGTTACTGGCTTTAGTGATTGTGAATGAGGGATAGAGATCACGCCCCATTGATGCATAGAGGTTACACTATTCCACTGGAGATGGGGACCGGGCAGGAAAGTGGAGATGAGGTAGAAGATCAGCCATGATCTTATTGAATGGCGGAGCAGGCTCGAGGGGTATGGCCAACTCCTATTTCTTTTTTTATTCATTCCTGGGATGTGGGCATCGCTGGCAAGGCCGGCATTTATTGTCCATCCCTAAGGTGAGCCGCCTTCTTGAACCGCTGCAGTCCGTGTGGTGAAGCTCCTCCCACAGCGAGTTCCCAGATTTTGACCCAGCAATAAAGAGGGATCGGTGATATATTTCCAATATACAAAAGCAAAATACTGCGGATGCTGGAAATCTGAAATAAAAACAGAAAATGCTGGAAACACTCAGCAGGTCAGGCAGCATCTGTGGAGGGAGAAACAGAGTCAACGTTTCAGGTCGATGACCCTTCGTCAGAACTGAAAAAAGCTGGAGATGTAACAGATTTTAAGCAGGTGTAGGGGGCAGGGAAAGGGGGGGAGGGGAGGAAAAAACAAAAGGGAAGGTCTGTGATAGGGTGGAAGGCAGAGAGATTAAGAGACATAAGAGAATAGATGGTGCAAGGCAAAAGGAGATGGTAATGGGGCAAGTTAAGAAACAAAAGATGGCTCTGGATGAAGTGTAAATGGCACTGGCAGAATGAAAGACAGCTGCCATGGGGGAGAGAGGGGAAAAAATTAAATAAATGGAAAAAAAAAGGATAGGGGCAGAGGTTATGGTCTGGAATTGTTGAACTCTATGTTGAGTCCAGAAGGCTGTAAAGTGCCTAATCGAAAGATGAGGTGCTGTTCCTCGAGCTTACGTTGAGCTTCATTGGAACAATGTAAGAGGTCGAAGACGGTGAGGTCTGAGTGGGAGTGGAGCGGAGAATTAAAGTGACAGGCAACCGGAAGCTCGGGGTCACCCTTACGGACTGAATGGAGATGTTCCGCAAAGCGGTCACCCAATCTGCGTTTGGTCTCCCCAATGTAGAGGAGACCGCATCGTGAGCAACGAATACAGTATATTAAATTGCAAGAAGTACAAGTAAATCGCTGTTTCACCTGGAAGGAGTATTTGGGGCCCTGGACAGTGGGAAGGGAGGTGGTAAAAGGGCATGTGTTGCATCTCCTGCGCTTGCACAGGAAGGTGCCGGGCAAAGGGGAAGGGGTGTTGGGGGTGATAGAGGAGTGGACCAGGGTGTCGTGGAGGGAGCGGTCCCTACGGAATGCTGAAAGGCGAGGGGAGGGGAAGATGTGTTTGTGGTGGGATCACGCTGGAGGTGGCGGAAATGGCTGAGGATGATCCGTTGAATGTGGAGGCTGGTGGGGTGAAAGGTGAGGACAAGGGGAACCCTATCGTGGTTCCGGGAGGGAGGGGAAGGGGTGAGAACAGAAGTGCGGGAGATAGAACGGACATGGTCGAGGGCCGTGTCAACCACAGTAGAGGGGAATCCTCGGTTGAGGAAAAAGGAAGACATGTCGGAAGCACTAGTATGGAAGGTGGCATCGTTGGAGCAGATGCAGCGGAGACGGAGAAACTGGGAGAATGGAATAGAGTCCTTACAGGAAGCGGGGTGGGAGGAAGTGTAGTCCAGGTAGCTGTGGGAGTCAGTGGGCTTGTAGTGAATGTTTGTCAATAGCCTATCCCCAGAGATGGAGACAGAGAAGTCGAGGAAGGGAAGGGAAGAGTCAGAGATGGACCATGTGAAGGTGAGGGAAGGGTGGAAATTGGAAGCAAAGTGAATGGAATTTTCTAGTTCAGGGCGAGAGCAGGAAACAGCACCGATACAGTCATCAATGTACCGGAAAAAGAGGTGAGGGAGGGGACCTGAGTAGGACTGGAACAAAGAATGTTCCACATATCCCACGAAAAGGCAGGGATAGCTGGGACCCATGCGGGTTCCCATAGCAACACTTTTAATTTGGAGGAAGTGAGTGGAGTCAAAGGAGAAGTTGTTCAATGTGAGAACAAGTTCAGCCAGGCAGAGGAGGGTGGTGGTGGATGGGGATTGGTTGGGCCTCTGTTCAAGGAAGAAGCGGAGTGCCCACAGGCCATCCTGGTGGGGGATGGAGGTGTAGAGGGATTGGACGTCCATAGTGAAAAGGAGACGGTTGGGGCCAGGAAACTGGAAACTGTTAAAGTGGCGGAGGACGTCGGAAGAGTCGCAAATGTAGGTGGGAAGAGACTGGACAAGGGGAGAAAAAAATAGAGTCGAGATAGGAAGAGATAAGTTCCGTGGGGCAAGAACAGGCTGAAACGATGGGTCTACCAGGGCAGTCCTGTTTGTGGATCTTGGGAAGGAGGTAGAAGCGGGCTGTGCGGGGTTGGGGAACTGTGAGGTTGGCAGCCGTGGGGGGAAGATCTCCAGAGGAGATGAGGTCAGTGACAGTCTTGGAAACGGTGGCTTGATGTTCGTTAGTGGGGTCATGGTCCAGGCGGAGGTAGGAGGAGGTGACGGAGAGTTGGCGTTCAGCCTCCGCTAGGTAGAGGTCGGTTCACCAAACAACAACAGCACCACCCTTGTCAGCAGGTTTAATGACAATGTTGGGGTTGGATCTGAGAGAATGGAGTGCTGCAAGTTCAGAGAGAGGTAGGTTGGAGTGAGTGAGGGGTGCAGAGAAATGGAGACGGCCGATGTCACGCCGGCAGTTTGCAATGAAAAGATCCAGAGAGGGTAAGAGGCCAGAGGGAGGGGTCCAGGTAGAACGAGAATCCTGAAAACGGGAGAAAGGGTCAGCTGTGCGGGGGGAAGACTCCTGGCCAAAGAAGTGGGCATGGAGATGAAGGCGATGGAAAAAGAGCTCAGCATCGTGCCGAGCTCGAAATTCATTGAGATGGGGACGTAAGGGGATGAAGCTCAGGCCTTTGCTGAGGACTGATCGTTCAGGGTCAGAGAGGGGAAGGTCAGAGGGGATACTGAAAACACGGCAGGGGGTGAGATTGGGAGAAGGGATGGGGTCAGAGGAAAGTGAAGGGGAAGAAGGTTCCGGAGGGGTGTTGGTGTCCAAGAGTTGTTGAAGCTTGTGATCCTTGACACCTGAAAGGAAGAAAAAAAGTTTTTTGTTAAAGCGCCGGATGAGGCGCAGGATGAAATGGAACTGCGGACCAGGACAGCTTTGAGATAGAGTGAGTCGGTGCTGCTGAAGAGAGAGGTCGAGCGTGTGCATGTGGCGGCGCATGGCATTCAGCGTGGATCTCCGGATACGGCGAGAGCAGTGGTTCGAGGAACGCCGAATATCTTGGAGATATCTGTAGTCCTGGGTGGATCCAAAACACGAAGGGTGGAATTTCAGTTGGAATCCACGTGGAGTAAGTCGGAGCCGGCGACAGTTGCTGAGGAAAGATATGTGGCTGTGAAAGCGAGTTTTGGCAGATACCTGATCAAACACGAGAAGGGAGACAGAAAGCAATGAAAATGAACAAGGTAAAAGAGACAAACGGAAATCCCGTCGGAGAGAAGAGCAGAACTTCTTCAAGGTGGGCATTCCTGGAAGAGAGGTGGCAGTGAATTAAACCTAATACAAAAAGAAAATACTGCAGATGCTGGAAATCTGAAATAAAAACAGAAAATGCTGGAGAAACTCAGCAGGTCAGGCAGCATCTGTGAAGAGAGAAACAGAGTTAACGTTTCAGGTCGATGACCCTTCGTCAGAACTGGAAAAAGCTGGGGATGTAACAGATTTTAAGCAAGTGTAGGGGCAGGGAAAGGGGGGAGGGGAGGAAAGAACAAAAGGGAAGGTCTGTGATAGGATGGAAGGCAGGAGAGATTAAGAGACATATTTCCAAGTCAGGATGGTGTGTGACTTGGAGGGAAATTTGGAGGTGGTGGTGTTCCCATGCGTCTGCTGCCCTTGTCCTTCTAGGTGGAAGAGGTCGCGGGTTTGGGAGGTGCTGCCGAAGAAGCCTTGGTGAGTTGCTGCAGTGCATCTTGTAGACTTATGACATGATTATCCCCTTTTCACATCACTATGCTTGACATACCGCTACTTGCTCTAACGAGCGCTGTGACTGAACCCATTTCGTTGTCAGGTCATTCCCTTATCTCCTTGGATCTGTGCACCCCCACACTGCCAAGGTACCTCACTGCATCATCACTCCTGGCCAAGGAGTCGCAGTAGTCCTTTGATCTCAATGGGAGCGCTTTCTCATCAGGTTTTTGTCCAGTGCCAAGACCTGTTAGAAATTTGTGAGCAGCAGGAGTATTATTGTCAGGTCTGGCTTCACAATTAAACGAGAACATCGAATGCTTGGAAGAGGAGCAGGTTGTCATTGGGAAAGGCCAAGTGGGAGCATGAATGAAAAGGGTCAGTCAACATAAAAGGAAATAGCAAGGGCTTTTCTGACTTGGGCAAGAAGGGATTTTTAAAAAGAAGTAAGTTTACAGTATAATATTTATTATTTACTGTTTATTTCTCTCTTTAGACTTTTGTTTTTCAGTCTCTTCTGACATTGGCTCTCCACTTCCCTCACTTCCCTTTCTTACATTCTCACTCCCTGACTGCACTGTGCCTTGGATCATCCGCTCCATGTACCTACCTCCAATTTCCCATTGTTTCTCCGTTCCACCGTCTCCAATACTCCCTCATATTTCCTCTATATTCACCCCTCTCGCACTAGATCATTATCTCTCTGAGCATCACCAAGCTCTACAAGCCTGTCTTCAGTCTATGGAAACGGTATGAACAGCACAGAATCTCACAGCACAGAGGAGGCCATTCGGCCCATCGTGCCTGTGCCGGCTCTTTGAAAGAGCTCTTCAATTAGTCCCACTCCCCCCTGCTCTTTCCCCACAGCCCGGCAAATATTTTCCTCTTCAAGTATTTATCCAATTCCCTTTTGAAAGTTACTATTGAATCTGCTTCCACCGCCCTTTCAGGCAGCGCATTCCAGATCACAACAACTCGCTGTGTAAATAAAATTCTCCTCATCTCCCCTCTGGTTCTTTTGCCAATTATCTTAAATCTGTGTCCTCTGGTTACCCACCCTCCTGCCACTGGAAACAGTTTCTTCTTATTTACTCTATCAAAACCCTTCATGATTTTAAACACCTCTATTAAATCTCCCCTTAACCTTCTCTGCTCTAAGGAGAACGGCCCCAGCTTCTCCACATCACTGAAGTCCCTCATCCCCGCTACCATTCTAGTAAATCTCCTCTGCACCCTCTCCAAGGCCTTGACGTCCTTCCTAAAGTGCGGTGCCCAGAAATGGACACAATACTCCAGCTGAGGCCCAACCAGTGACATAGCAGCCAGCTCATGGATGCTGGGATCCCAGAATCCAAATTAAAAGCAGCTAACAAGACACATGCCAAACTATCAGAATAGCCGGTGGGAGATGGGAATTATTTCCTTCATGATGTCTCCACTATATAGGAACATAGGAACAGGAGGAGGCCATTCAGCCCCTCGAGCCTGTTCCGCCATTCAATGAGATCACGGCTGATCTGTGACCTAACTCCATATACCTGCCTGTGCCCCATATCCCTTAATACCTTTGGTTAACAAAAATCTATCAATCTCAGATTTAAAATTAACAATTGATCTAGCATCAATTGCCGTTTGTGGAAGAGAGTTCCAAACTTTTACCACCCTCTGTGTGTAGAAGTGTTTCCCAATTTCACTCCTGAAAGGTCTGGCTCTAATTTTTAGACTATGCCCCCTAGTCCTGGAATCCCCAACCAGCGGAAATAGTTTCTCTCTCTCTACCCTATCTGTTCCCCTTAATATCCTGAAAACTTCGATCAGATCACCCCTTAACCTTCTAAATTCTAGGGAATACAACCCTAACTTGTGTAATCTCTCCTCGTAACTTAACCCTTGAAGTCCGGGTATCATTCTGGTAAACCTACGCTGCACTCTGTCCAAGGTCAATATATCCTTCCTAAGGTGTGGTGCCCAGAACTGCTCACAGTGCTCCAGGTGTGGTCTAAGCAGGGCTTTGTACAGCTGCAGCATAACTTCTACCCCCTTGTATTCATATGATCCACCAAACTCTGCAAAATACAAATAATCAGAGGCCCTGTGTTGGTGAACATTCTTGAAAAGTGATAGTATATGTCAACAGTCTAGACTGATGAGGAGATAACCTGCAGTATTACGGCCAATAGAAGATATGACCGATCTTATCTCTGTAGCCTCCTCCAGCTCTACCACCCTCCCATAAGAACATAAGAACATAAGAAATAGGAGCAGGAGTAGACCAATCGGCCCCTCGAGCCTGCTCCGCCATTCAATGAGATCATGGCTGATCTGATCCAACCTCAACTCTAAAGAACACAAGAAGTAGGAGCAGGACCAGGCCACTCGGCCCCTGGGCCCGCTCCACCACCCACAGGACCTTGACCGATCCGAACTCAAACTCATGTCCAATTTCCAGCCCGCTCCCCGTAACCCCTAATTCCCTTTACTTCTAGGAAACGGTCTATTTCTGTTTTAAATTTATTTAAATTTGCTTCCTGGGGTAACAAATTCCACAGACCCACTACCCTCTGAGTGAAAAAGTTTCTCCTCATCTCAGTTTTGAAAGAGCAGCCCCTTATTCTAAGATTATGTCCCCAATTCTAGTTTCACCCATCATTGGGAACATCCTCACCGCGTCCACTCGATCAAGCCCCTTCACAATCTTATATGTTTCAATAAGATCGCCTCTCATTCTTCTGAACTCCAATGAGTAGAGTCCCAATCTACTCAACCTCTCCTCATATGTCCACCCCCTCATCCCCGGAATTAACCGAGTGAACCTTCTTTGTACTGCCTCGAGAGCAAGTATGTCTTTTCTTAAGTATGGACACCAAAACTTATGCAGTACTCCAGGTGCGGTCTCACCAATACCCTATACAACTGCAGCAATACCTCCCTGTTTTTATATTCTATCCCCCTAGCAATAAAAGCCAACATTCCATTGGTTTTCTTGATCACCTGCTGCACCTGCATACTAACTTTTTGATTTTCTTGCACCAAGACCCCCAGATCCCTTTGTACTGCAGTACTTTCCAGTTTCTCGCCATTAAGATAATAACTTGCTCTCTGATTTTTCCTGCCAAAGTGCATAACCTCACATTTTCCAATATTGTATTGCATCTGCCAAATCTCTGCCCACTCACCCAGCCTGTCTATATCCCCTTGTAGGTTTTTTATGTCCTCCTCACTCTCTACTTTCCCTCCCATCTTTGTATCATCTGCAAACTTTGATATGTTACACTCGGTCCCCTCCTCCAAATCGTTAATATAGATTGTAAAGAGTTGGGGACCCAGCACCGACCCCTGCGGAACACCACTGGCTACTGGTTGCCAGTCCGAGAATGAACCATTTATCCCAACTCTCTGCTTCCTGTTAGATAACCAATCCTCCACCCATGCCAGAATATTACCCCCAATCCAGTGATTTTTTATCTTGAGTAATAATCTTTTATGTGGCACCTTGTCGAATGCCTTCTGGAAGTCTAAATACACTACATCCACCGGTTCCCCTTTATCCACCCTGTACGTTATGTCCTCAAAGAACTCGAGCAAATTTGTCAGACATGACTTTCCCTTCATAAAGCCATGCTGACTTTGTCCTATTAAATTATGTTTATCTAAATGTTCCGTTACTGTCTCCTTAATAATAGACTCCAAAATTTTACCCACCACAGATGTTAGGCTAACTGGTCTATAATTTCCAGCCTTCTGCCTACAACCCTTTTTAAATAAGGGTGTTACATCCCAGATCTCTGCGCTCCTCCAATTCTGCCCTCTTGCACATTCCTGATTTTAATCGCTCCACCATTGGTGGCCGTGCCTTCAGCTGTTGAGGTCCTAAGCTCTGGAATTCCCTCCCTAAACCTCTCCCCCTCTCTCTCTCCTCCTTTAAGACGCTCCTTAAAACCTGTCTCTTTGACCAAGCTTTTGGTCACCTGTCCTAATATCTCTTTATGTGGCTCGGTGTCAAATTTTGTTTGATAATCACTCCTGTGAAGCGCCTTGGGACGATTTACTACGTTAAAGACGCTGGATAAATACACGTTGTTGTTGTTTTGGAAACAACATGCTGCAACGACTGTACATCATCACGTTATGGATCTGCTCGAGAAAAGAATCTGTGCCAAGGATTTGACTGGCACAGTGGGTTGGCACACTATCCATTCATCACTAAGACCTGGACTTTTACATCCAGCTGAGAGAGCAAACGGGGCCTCGGTTTAACGTCTCATCCAAAAGACGGCACCTCTGACAGTGCAGCGCCCACTCAGTACTGCCCCTCCGACAGTGCGGCGCTCTCTCAGTACTGCCCCTCCGACAGTGCGGCGCTCTCTCAGTACTGCCCCTCTGACAGTGCGGCGCTCCCTCAGTACTGCAGTGGGAGTGTCGGCCTGGATTTTTGTGTTCAAGTCTCTGGCGTGGGACTTGAACCCACAACCTTCTGACTCAGAGGCGAGAGTGCTACCCATTGAGCCACAATTGAATGCAGTCGTTGTTTACTTAAGTCTCGCAAAGTAATTATATCTCTAAGGTTATTACTTTCACATCCCTTGTATTCATATGATCCACCAAACTCTGCAAAATACAAATAATCAGAGGCCCTGTGTTGGTGAACATTACTGAAAAGTGATGGTATATGTCAACAGTCTAGACTGATGAGGAGATAACCTGCAGTATTACGGCCAATAGAAGATATGACCGATCTTATCTCTGTAGCCTCCTCCTGCTGTACCACCCTCCCAGATCTTTGCGCTCCTCCAATTCTGCCCTCTTGCACATTCCTGATTTCCATCGCTCCACCATTGGCGGCCGTGCCTTCAGCTGTCGAGGCCCTAAGCTCTGGAATTCTCTCCCTAAACCTCTCCGCCTCTCTCCCCTCCTTTAAGACGCTCCTTAAAACCGACCTCTTTGACCAAGCTTTTGGTCACCTGTCCAAATATCTCCTTATGTTTCTCGGTGTCAAATTTTGTTTGATAATCACTCCTGTGAAGCGCCTTGGGACGTTTTACTACGTTAAAGACGCTGTGTAAATACAAGTTGTTGTTGTTTTGGAAACACCATGCTGCAAAGACTGTACATCATCGCGCTATGGATCTGCTCGAGAAAAGAATCTGTGCCAAGGATTTGACTGGCACAGTGGGTTGGCACACTATCCATTCATCACTAAGACCTGGACTTTTACATCCAGCTGAGAGAGCAAACGGGGCCTCGGTTTAACGTCTCATCCAAAAGACGGCACCTCTGACAGTGCAGCACTCCCTCAGTACTGCCCCTCCGACAGTGCGGTGCTCCCTCAGTACTGCCCCTCCGACAGTGCGGCGCTCCCTCAGTACTGCCCCTCCGACAGTGCGGTGCTCCCTCAGTACTGCCCCTCCGACAGTGTAGCACTCCCTCAGTACTGCCCCTCCGACAGTGCGGCGCTCCCTCAGTACTGCCCCTCCGACAGTGCGGCGCTCCCTCAGTACTGCCCCTCCGACAGTGCAGCGCTCCCTCAGTACTGCCCCTCCGATAGTGCGGCGCTCCCTCAGTACTGCCCCTCTGACAGTGCAGCACTCTCTCAGTACTGCCCCTCCGACAGTGCAGCGCTCCCTCAGTTCTGCCCCTCCGACAGTGCAGCGCTCCCTCAGTACTGCCCCTCTGACAGTGCAGCACTCCCTCAGTACTGCCCCTCCGACAGTGCAGCGCTCCCCCAGTACTGCCCCTCTGACAGTGCAGCACTCCCTCAGTACTGCCCCTCCGACAGTGCAGCGCTCCCCCAGTACTGCCCCTCTGACAGTGCAGCGCTCCCTCAGTACTGCCCCTCCGACAGTGCAGCGCTCCCTCAGTACTGCCCCTCCGACAGTGCAGCGCTCCCCCAGTACTGCCCCTCTGACAGTGCAGCGCTCCCCCAGTACTGCCCCTCTGACAGTGCAGCGCTCCCTCAGTACTGCCCCTCCGACAGTGCAGCGCTCCCTCAGTTCTGCCCCTCCGACAGTGCAGCGCTCCCTCAGTACTGCCCCTCTGACAGTGCAGCACTCCCTCAGTACTGCCCCTCCGACAGTGCAGCGCTCCCCCAGTACTGCCCCTCTGACAGTGCAGCACTCCCTCAGTACTGCCCCTCCGACAGTGCAGCGCTCCCCCAGTACTGCCCCTCTGACAGTGCAGCGCTCCCTCAGTACTGCCCCTCCGACAGTGCAGCGCTCCCTCAGTACTGCCCCTCCGACAGTGCAGCGCTCCCTCAGTACTGCCCCTCTGACAGTGCAGGACTCCCTCAGTACTGCCCCTCCGACAGTGCAACGCTCCCCCAGTACTGCCCCTCTGACAGTGCAGCACTCCCTCAGTACTGCCCCTCCGACAGTGCGGCGCTCCCTCAGTACTGCACTGGGAGTGTCAGCCGAGATTTTTGTGCTCAAGTCTCTGGCGTGGGACTTGAACCCACAACCTTCTGACTCAGAGGCGAGAGTGCTACCCATTGAGCCACAATTGAATGCAGTCGTTGTTTACTTAAGTCTCGCAAGTTAATTATATCTCTAGGTTGTTACTTTCACATCCCAGCAACACGTGGTGAGCAACGCCCGGGGCATCAGCTGGCTTTGTTTGGAATTTGCTGTGTTTCTTGGCTTTGTTCAGTGATATCTGTGTAATTTCGCAGTTGGTCTTGAGCTGGTTGTGGTTGTTTCCTGTGCTGTGACAGCAGTAGTGATATAGCTCATGGCAGGAACAGAAACAAGAAACACTGGCAATTTGAACGTGAATTTGGAAATGGATGGCGCGAAGCCAGAAGTGGGTTTGAGTTAACACCGCATAATCAAAAGCCAGACAGTAACCATGTTGCCCAACTTACTAAATGTTTGAACCCCCTCCTAATTTAGTTCAAAACTGGTCTGAATAGTATCCATGCAACCAATGCTTACTATAATAAAGTTTAATTTTACATGCTTCCTTCCATTCTATTTTAGCCTCGCTTTAAAATAAAACTTGAAAACATTTACTTACCGATGCTTTGCTTCCTTCAGGTTGCCAACACCCACTTCATAGAGTCATAGTCATAGGGGTAAAAATTCAGTTGGTTGCGCCTCCTGTTAGCGCCTTAAGAGGGCGCTAATGGGGCGCAAAGCCGCTAACGCCCGGGCGCAGCGATGTTTGCGCCGCTCGGGAACTTAACTAGAGATTGTGCGGCGGCGCTAAACTTTACCGCTGCGACCACCTGCACGCGCAGATTGTGACGTCATTCCATGGTGCAACGCCCTTGTGGCACCCCGGAGCGGAAATTGAGTGGCGCCCCCTGCCTTACCGCCTGGCGCATCCAACGACCGGAAGACTGGAACGCTATCAATCGCTGTGGGGCTGGGGGGGGGCGCTATTTAAAGGGGGCCTCTTCCTGTCTTTTTCTGTGGTTGACATTTTTGCACCACTCGTTCTGAGAGAGAGAGAGAGATTCGGAGAGAGAGAAGGAGAGACTTCTGCATTGACTCAACGCTTTGTGAGGTAGTTTTGCCTACTGATCCTAACTTCGCTAGTACTTTAGTTGCTGTCCTTCATTACTTTGCTTGCAAAGAGACTATGGGGGCTGCACTGATTGGGGGCGTCGTCCTGCTCCAGCTGAGTCGGAGGACACAGAGACGCAGAGAGAGAGTGGCAATGATGGCCAGACGGAGGAGGGCCAACAGGCGTATGTACAGGAGAGCTTACCCTCCCAGGGTATATCGTGAACAGCTCTCCTACATTCATATGTCTGAGGAGCTGTGTTTGCGAAGGCTGCGATTCAGCAAGGAGGTGGTCACTGAGCTCTGCCACCTGCTGCAGCCAGATCTGCAGCCTCAACTGAGGTCCAGGACGTCTCTGTCGGTGGCAGTGAAGGTCACAGTGGCTCTCAACTTCTACGCTACTGCCTCATTTCAAGCTGCTGCTGGGGACCTCGCCAATATCTCCCAGTTCGCGGTGCATTGCTGCATCCGGCAGGTCACAAATGCCCTCTTTAAAAGGAGACGAGAGTTCATCTCTTTCCCCATGACCCCAGACAAGCAGCGTGACCGCGCTCTGGGCTTTGCGAGGATAGCGGGCTTCCCCATGGTGCAGGGCGCCATTGACTGCACGCATGTGGCTTTGCGTGCTCCGCCTGAGAATGCCGAGGAATTCCGGAACAGAAAGGGGTTCCATTCCTTGAATGTTCAGTTGGTCTGTGACCACAGACAGCTGATACTCGCTGTCAATGCCCACTATCCTGGCAGCTGCCACGATGCTTTTATCCTGCGCCAGACTACTGTGGCAGAACTTTTCGAGGCACCGCATCAGCCAGTTGGTTGGCTTCTCGGGGACAAGGGGTATGCATTGAGCACCTGGCTGATGACACCGCTCCGTACGCCCAACACCCCTGCTGAGCTGCGGTACAATGAGAGCCATCAAGCTACCAGGAACATAATTGAGCGCACAATCGGCGTGCTGAAGCAACGGTTCCGCTGTCTCGACCATTCTGGAGGAGCCCTGCAGTACTCGCCTGAGCGAGTATCCAACTTCGTAGTTGTGTGCTGCATGTTGCATAACATGCCAATCCTCAGGACCCAGCCAATGCCACCAGGCCTTGGAGCACCACCAGAGGAGGAGGAGGAAGAGGACGAGGAGGATGATCATCAGCAGCACCAAGGCGGGAGGGCGGCCCACAATGGTGAAACTGCAAGGGCCGTCCGTCAACGGCTAATAGCAAGCCGCTTCTAGGGCCCCTGCTGTGGAAATGGCTTCTGCCATTGCTAACAACATCAATGAACCCAGCACGCAACCCCTAAGCCGGCCAAGGCACCAATAATTCCAAACACCAACCATGTATATTTTGAATACAGAAACTTATTTATTTTACAAACTCTGTGTGTGTCAATTCCTCATGACAAACTCATAGAAATAAACACAAAAAAACAGTCAATAACATAACTGGTTCTCACAACCTGGAGATAATGTCCAAAACACTAAACAAAAGTTGGACCATGAACCTCGACCTTTAATAAAAAAATGACCAGCATTTTGTCACACCTCCTACTTTTTGCCCTTCGAGGGTGATCTCCTTCTCTTGCGCACTTCCCCCCTTCTAACCCTACTGCTCCTCCGTAATGGGACCTCAGTGGCTGCAGCAAGGCTGGTGGAAGGCTGCTGCTCGTCAGACCCTGACACTGCAGATGCCCCTGAAGGACGGCCTCGACCAGTTCTGGGCCTGGAGGGCCCGGCTGCAGACTGCACCAACTCTGCATGGGCGGCAGCAGTCTGTCCTACAGGCGGTGGCAAGTGCAGTGGAGAAGTGACAGTGTTGGCAGCAGGAATGCTGTCATCGTGAGAGAGGACAGCAACTCCCTGCTCGCCCGACACACTGGCACTCCCACGGGGCAGCACTTCAGCATCCGGAGCAATCTGCTGGAGAACAGATTGCTGGCCTGCTGCGGCGTGGTGAGAGCCCCGGGGACATGTGAACGAACCATCGAGGTTGGCAGCAGTCTGTGCTCGCGTGGCCTCAATCTGAGTCTGCATGAGAGCAGTCAGAGATGGGATCACGGCAGCCAGTGACTGAATTGCAGCACTAAGCGTTAGTGTGGCATCCGCCTGTGCTACAGCAAAGTGCTCCACACTCCTTGCCAGTGACTCAATGCATTCGGGCACCCTTCCCACTGCACCCATGAGCGCAGTGTGCATGCCCACCGCCTGGGTGTTCATTTCTGCGATCAGCCGCTCCTCCTCTGCGTCCATTGCAGTAGGAGTCTCTGGCCTACTCTCCCTCTGGGGAGAAGGCCCCCGTTCTTCCCTACCCCTATGGCGTTGCTGCAGCCCGCTGGGTCCTGGAGCTTCACCCTCATCAGACCCTTCCCCCCTGCTCCCCTCCAGGGAAGGCGTGTTCCCAGTGTGGGTATGGGCTTCCTCGGGAGAGGGTGGCACTGATGCTCCGGCTTCCTCTTCCTCCTCGGCTGCAGCTTCACTCCCAGTGGCAGCTTCAGGCCCGTCTCCTCAGCTGGTGAATCACCATCTGAAAGCAGGGAGGTACAAGAGTGGCTTTAGCGTGAGGACAGGGTGGCAGTAAGGGAGGAATAAGTGCAGCGAGTTAGCAAGTTGGATTGAAAGTGTCAAAGGCTGGTGTTGTGAGGGACAAGTGGAACGACAGAGGACAAAAAGGTGATGACCTTACCATTGCTGTCCAGAACGGGGTCGGCGTCTCCAGTGGCGACGGGACCGATCACCCGGCTTGCCACAATCCTGTGGACGCGCTCCTCAAGATCGCTGAGGGGTTGCAGCTGAGGCCGTCCTCCACCTGTCCGTTGCTGCTGTCTCCGATTATGCGCCAGCTTGGCCTGCAAGTAAAAGGACAGCATCTGAGTAAATATACAGCCATGGTCTTGCCTGATGTGCCTCCCATAGGTGAATAGCCCTTACTGTATGCAGCCATGGTCTTGCCTGATGTGCCTCCCATAGGTGAATAGCCCTTACTGTACACAGCCATGGTCTTGCCTGATGTGCCTCCCATAGGTGAATAGCCCTTACTGTATGCAGCCATGGTCTTGCCTGATGTGCCTCCCATAGGTGAATAGCCCTTACTGTATGCAAAGTGTGGAATGTGTGTGTGTGTTTCATGAAAGGGCCATAGGTGTTGGATGAGTGTTGTGCATTGGGGTTTTAAGACCCTCTGGCCATAGAGTGAGGTTGAGATGGAGGGATGGAGAGGTATTGAGAAAAAGCCACTCACCCTGACGACCCGAGTGAGGTCGTTGAACTTTTTGCGGCATTGAGTATGGGTCCTGGGCACCATGCTCCTGGAGGAGACGCTCTGAGCCACCTCCCTCCACACTCTTCTGTACTCGCGTGGCAAAGGCCTCCTGCCACTCTCAGGGAATAGTATACATCTTCTGCGCTCCACCGCGCCAACCAGAGCATCCAAGGCCCGCTCGGTGAAGCGATGAGCTCGTTCTCTCACCCTCTCCATCCTTGGCAGCAAAATGGATTCACAGGTCTCTCCAGGCCGAGATTCAAGGCTGCAATGAGCAGGGTGTGGCTGGGGAGCAAGTTGGCCCCCCCCGCTTTAAGAAGTGGCCGGCGCCAGTGTGTCTGTGTTCCCTCGCTAACTGGCAGCAGCTGCGCTGCGCTCGCGCGCTGAGTTAGCGCCTCACTGCTCGGCCTTTGCGCCTTAAGACAGGTGTGCAGCGCCTGATTTAGCGCTCCACTCACTTCCCGGGGCGGTAAAAGTGAAGTTTCCAGTCAGTGGCGATAATTAGCGCCAGGCGCTAATATTTGCGTCCAGACGATATTTGCGCCCCAAATGGGGCGCGACCTAATTTTTCCCCCATAGAGTTATACAGCACAGAAAGAGGCCCTTCAGCCCATCGTGTCCGCGCCGGCCATCAAGCCCTGTCTATTCTAATCCCATTTTCCAGCACTTGGTCCGTAGCCTTGTATGCTATGGCGTTTCAAGTGCTCATCTAAATGCTTCTTGAATGTTGTGAGGGTTCCTGCCTCTGCCACCCTTTCAGGCAGTGAGTTCCAGATTCCAACCACCCTCTGGGTGAAAAAGTTTTTTCCTCAAATCCCCTCTAAACCTCCTGCCCCTTACCTTGAAACTATGCCCCCTGGTTATTGACCCCTCTACTAAGGGGAAAAGTTCCTTTCTATCTACCCTATCTATGCCCCTCATAATTTTGTGCACCTCAATCAGGTCCCCCCTCAGCCTTCTCTGCTCTAAGGAAAACAACCCCAGCCTGTCCAGTCTCTCTTCATAGCTGAAGCGCTCCAGCCCAGGTAACATCCTGGTGAATCTCCTCTGCACCCTCTCTAATGCAATCACATCCTTCCTATAGTGTGGCGACCAGAACTGCACACAGTATTCCATCTGTGGCCTACCTAGCGTTTTGTACAGCTCCATCATAACCTCCCTGCTCTTATATTCTATGCCTCGGCTAATGAAGGCAAGTATCCCATATGCCTTCTTAACCACCTTATCTACCTGTCCTGCTGCCTTCAAGGATCTATGTACATGCACACCAAGGTCCCTCTGATTCTTTGTCCTTCCCAGGGTCCTACCATTCATTGTGTATTCCCTTGCCTTGTTAGTCCTCCCAAAATTCATCACTTCACACTTTTCAGGGTTAAATTCCATTTGCCACTGTTCTGCCCATCTGACCAACCCGTCTATATCGTCCTGTAGACTGAGGCTTCCCTCCTCGCTATTTACCACCCCACCAATTTTCGTGTCATCTGCGAACTTACTGATCATACCTCCTACATTCATATCTAAATCATTAATGTACACTACAAACAGCAAAGGACCCAGCACCGATCCCTGCGGTACACCACTGGACACAGGCTTCCAGTCACAAAAACAACCTTCGACCATCACCCTCTGCCTCCTGCCACTAAGCCAATTTTGGATCCAATGTGCCAAGTTGCCCTGGATCCCATGGGCTCTTACATTCTTGACTAGTCTCCCGTGCGGGACTTTGTCAAAAGCCTTACTGAAGTCCATGTAGACCACATCAACTACACTACCCTCATCCACACACCTAGTCACCCCCTCGAAAAATTCAATCAAATTGGTCAGACATGATCTCCCCTTGACAAAGCCTTGCTGACTATCCTTGATTAATCTTTGCCTCTCCAAGTGGAGACTAATTCTGACCCTCAGAATTTTTTCCAATAATTTCCCTACCACTGATGTTAGGCTCACCGGCCTGTAATTCCCTGGTTTATCCCTACTACCCTTCTTGAATAATGGTACTACGTTAGCTGTTCTCCAGTCCTCTGGCACCTCCCCTGTGGCCAGAGGGGTTCTGAAAATTTGTGTCAGAGCCTCTGCAATCTCCTCCCTTGCCTCAGACAGCAGCCTGGGATACATCTCGTCTTGGCCTGGGGATTTATCCACTTTTAAGCCCGCTAAAACCGCTAGTACCTCCTCCCTCTCAATACTAATTTGTTCAAGTATATCACAATCCCCCTGCCTGATTTCTATGCCTACATCGTCCTTCTCCATAGTGAACACAGATGCAAAATATTCATTTAAAACCCCACCTACATCTTCTGGCTCTACGCACAGATTGCCACTTTGGTCCCTAATGGGCCCTACTCTTTCCCTGGTTATCCTCTTGCCCTTAATATACTTATAAAACACCTTGGGATTTTCCTTTATTTTGCCCGCCAGTGTTATTTCATGCCCCCTCTTCGCTCTCCTAATTTCTTTTTTAAGTACCCCCCTGCACTTTCTATATTTCTCTAGGGCTTCCACTGTTTTTAGTCTTTTGTATCTGCCAAAAGCCTCCCTTTTTTTCCTAATCCATTCTCGTATATCCCTTGACATCCGGGGTTCCCTGGGCTTGTTGGTCCCTCCCTTGACCTTTACGGGAACATGTTGGCATTGTACTCTCTCTATTTCCTTTCTGAAAGACTCCCACTGCTCTGATGTGGATTTTCCTACAAGTAGCTGATCCCAGTCCACTTTGGCCAGATCCTGCCTTATCATATTAAAATCGGCCTTCCCCCAATTTAGAACCTTTATTTCCGGTCCATCTTTACATTCCCTGGAATTAGGTCCAGTACCGCCCCCTCTCTTGTAGGACTTTCTACATGCTGGCTCAAGAAGCTCTCCTGGATGCACTTTAAGAATTCCGCACCCTCTAAGCCTTTCACACTCTGACTATCCCAGTTAATATTGGGGAAGTTGAAATCCCCTACTATTATTACCCTATTATTTCTACACTTCTCTGAGATTTGCCTACATATCTGTTCCTCTATCTCCCCCTGACTGTTTGAGGGCCTATAGTACACTCCCAGCAAAGTGCTTGCCCCCTTTTTGTTTTTAAGTTCTACCCATATGGCCTCATTAGAGGAACCTGCTAAGATATCATCCCTCCTTACTGCAGTAATTGACTCCTTGATTAATATTGCGACACCCCCCTCCTCTTTTACACCCCCCTCTGTCTCACCTGAAGATTCTATACCCTGGAATATTGAGCTGCCAGTCCTGCCCCTCCCTCAACCATGTCTCTGTGATAGCAACAATATCAATATCATACTCCCATGTGTTCATCCATCAGATGTTGGAATAATTTTCAAACCACCCTGGGGTAGATTGTGACTTTGCTCGATGGTTTAAAACGGGCCTCAGCGAGTGAAGTGGCTGCCCGTTTCACATCTCTCCCCATTTTTATTTCTGTTGACTTCAATTGTAACTTGTGCTGCCGACCCGCTATCACCCCTTTTACACTAGCGCACAGCATCAAGACCGACGTTCCCGCGCAGGCCGCTCACCAGCTTTTACATGGGAGAAACCGCGCACGCGAGAAAATTTGAATGGGCTGCTCAGCCAGTTAAAGGGAGCAGGCACCCCCCCCAAAGAATTAGAGGGAATCTTGGTGAAAATCTACCCCGCTGCATTCTTTGGCAAGAAGCTGTCTCCAAAGGCCAGCCAATCAAAAGCCAAAAGTCTGAAGATTGCTGGGACCAGGTTGCATGTAAAAACGTCACAGCTCAATAAAGCCACCAATCGCGGAGTAAACTCAAGGGTAACCTCAAGCCGCTGATCAAACCCGTTACCAGTACGCTCACCTGTGGCAAGCTAAGAGTTAATACTTCTGAAATAAAACAAAGCAGTAAGGTGGATAACGACACTTTCCGTTCACCTCTGAAACCTGAGTTCAAATCCTGTTGGATGCAATGATGGTCTCTTCTCTATTCTGGCTGTACGGGGCCTACATTTTGGGAAAGAAAGAAAGTCTCCCATTTCTCCAGCACCTTTCACCACCTCGGGACGTCCCAAAGTGCTTTACAGCCAATGAAATACATTTTGAAGTGTAGTCACTGTTGTAATGTAGGGAAACGCGGCAGCCAATTTGTGCACAGCAAACTCCCACAAACAGCAATGTGATAATGACCAGATAATCTGTTTTAGTGATGTTGATTGAGGGATAAATACTGGCCCCAGGACACCGGGGAGAACTCCCCTGCTCTTCTGCGAAATAGTGCCATGGCAGCTTTTACGTCCACCTGAGAGAGCAGACGGGACCTCGGTTTAACGTCTCATCCGAAAGACGGAACCTCCGACAGTGCAGCGCTCCCTCAGCACTGCCCCTCCGACAGTGCAGCACTCCCTCAGTACTGACCCTCCGACAGTGTGGCACTCCCTCAGTACTGACCCTCCGACAGTGCGGCGCTCCCTCAGTACTGACCCTCCGACAGTGCGGCGCTCCCTCAGTACTGCCCCTCAGACAGTGCAGCCCTCCCTCAGTACTGCCCCTCCGACAGTGTGGCGCTCCCTCAGTACTGCCCCTCCGACAGTGCAGCGCTCTCTCAGTACTGCCCCTCCGACAGTGCGGCGCTCCCTCAGTACTGCCCCTCCGACAGTGCAGCCCTCCCTCAGTACTGCCCCTCCGACAGTGCAGCACTCCCTCAGTACTGCCCCTCCGACAGTGCAGCACTCCCTCAGTACTGCCCCTCCGACAGTGCGGCACTCCCTCAGTACTGCCCCTCCGACAGTGTGGCGCTCCCTCAGTACTGCCCCTCCGACAGTGCGGCACTCCCTCAGTACTGCCCCTCCGACAGTGCGGCACTCCCTCAGTACTGCCCCTCCGACAGTGCGGCACTCCCTCAGTACTGCACTGGGTGTCTCAGCCTAGATTTTTGTGCTGAAGTCTCTGGAGTGGGTCTAAAACCCACAACCTTGTGAGTCAGAGGCGAGAGTGCCTCCCACTGAGCCACGATTGACACTCTAGTCTAGACTAGAAGTCTTTCTCCAGTTCATGGTGGATATGGGCACACAGCATCAACCTGGCCCTAATTGGGAAAATAGGTTATTATGCAACACTGAAACTCTCGTCTAGCCAAACACCATTGAAATTCATTCCTAACAGTGTGTGGGTTCAAGTGTCGGCAGTCATGGAACTAAAGCTTGGAGAATTGGTCAGGAATTAACATTCCTTTGTCTTTTGTTGGGTAAACACCTTGGGACGGTTTACTATGTTAAAGGCGCTATTTAAATGCAAGTTGTTGTTGTTAATTAAACCTTTAGAATATCATAAATATAGAGAGGGGAGCCGAGTGGTTCTGATACTGCACTCGCAAACAAGAGATAATTTAATAATGAAAGCTGTCAGATTGTTGTAAAAATCCATCTAATGTCCACTACGATGTCTGACCTCCGCGTGGCTCCACTCCACATTACATGACATATATCCCAAGAATAACTAGACAAACACCTCTCGTGTAGTGACAGATCTTCACATCATTCCGTTACTAGCTGGAGTGCCATGGACAACACTTGGAGCTGCCAGTTCTGGTTGGATGTGTCCCTGGTGGTTTGATCACGCGATGCGTGCCCGCAGTTTGCAAATGTTATTGCATTTACTTGATAGTGGTTGGGTGCCCTGTAGTTGTGTCTTTGCTCCCCGTGAACCTTTTTCTGACTGGCAGGGGTGGGCTGGGTTATCATGAAATCACGACACCTCCCCATCAATGGTTCCTTACCACCCCTGGGAGGTGCCCCATCCCCACCAAGAAAGTTGATCCTCTGATCCCCCCACCCTGTGATTGGATCCCTCTGATCCCGAGAAATCAGAGGTGATCAATTCTTTATCGTCTCAGACAAAAGCCAATAAATGCAGGAAACACTCAGCCAGTCAGAGAGCATCCGCAATCCGGGAGAGTTGCAAACCCTGCCACACTAGGAGCACTGAGAGCAGTGTGCTGTCGGAGCCAAGTGTGGGGCCTCTATATCGCCAACCTTTGCATTGTTGGTACGGGGGCATTGTGCCTTCAGTTTGGATCTGTAGGCACACCAAAGTTCAGTGGCCTTTCTGAATTGAGGCCATGTTCTGGTTAAGTGGCTGAGCTGGTTGAAGCCCTGATTTGCACCAGTCTATCACCCATGGAGGATTTAGTGTGCCTTTACCTTGGTCAAAAGCTGTGTTCTGTCCCTCAAATTCGACAACACCTGGAAATGTGTTGTAAAGTTAATAACTGCACAACATTTGAACATAGAATCATAGAAATTAACGGCACAGAAGGAGGCCTTTCGGCCCATCGTGTCTGTGCTGGCCGACAAAGAGCTCTCCAGCCTAATCCCACTTTCCAGCTCTTGGTCCGTAGCCCTGTAGGTTACGGCACTTCAAGCGCATATCCAAGTACTTTTTAAATGTGATGAGGGTTTCTGCCTCTCCCACCCTTTCAGGCAGTGAGTTCCAGACCCCCACCGCCCTCTGGGTGAAGAAATTTCTCCTCAACTCCCCTCTAATCCTTCCACCAATGACTTTAAATCTGTGTCCCCTGGTTATTGACCTCTCTGCTAAGGGGAATAGGTCCTTCCTATCCACTCTATCTGGGCTCCTATAATTTCGTACACCTCAATTAAATCTCCCCTCAGCCTCCTCCGGTCCAAGCAAAAAGCTGGTAAGGGGACACCTGGATTTGAACCAGAGACCTCGTGATCTGCAATCAAATTCTCTATAACTGAGCTATACCCTGCACTGAACAGCTTGGAATTAAAGGTATTTAAAGGTCATTCTTGATGTCGAGTTCTTATTTGCAGACAATACTACAATCAAAGATTTATTTCTACATCTATTGGCTGTATTGATGAGATACAAGATCCTGTATGATTTATGTAATTTATTGGCTGTTATGCCAAATTGGAATAAAATGAGATAGTCCACTTTATACAAAGAGAATTTAATGGTGTTTTGGAAATATATCAGATATAAACAACAACAAGTTGCATTTATATAGCGCCTTTAACATAGTAAAACGTCCCAAGGCGCTTCACAGGAACGATTATCAAACAAAATTTGACACCGAGCCACATAAGGACAAATTAGAGCAGGTGACCAAAAGCTTGGTCAAAGAGGTCAGTTTTAAGGAGCGTCTTAAAGGAGGAGAGAGAGGTGGTGAGGTTTAGGGAGGGAATTCCAGAGCTCAGGGCCCAGGCAGCTGAAGGCACGGCCGCCAATGGTGGAGCGATTAAAATCGGGGATGTTCAAGAGGCCAGAATTGGAGGAGCGCAGAGATCCCGGGGGGTTGTAGGGCTGGAGGAGGTGATTACAGAGATAGGGAGGGGCGAGGCCATGGAGGGATTTGAAAACAAGGATGAGAATTTTAAAATCGAGGCGTTGCCGGACCGGGAGCTAATGTAGGAGCAGAGGGGGTGATGGGTGAACGGGACTCGGTGCGAGTTAGGACACGGGGCAGCAGAGATTTTCGATGCCCTCAAGTTTACTAGTTTCACGCAATGGAATTTAGTACCATCTGTCCCAACAGTCTTTTCACTGATTACTGAGTCAAACGATTGCCGTGCACTGAATATCTATGATTTATTGGAATATTATTTCCTTTTCGATGTTTGTACAGTTTATCTGTGACCGGCACTCCCAGGGACAGTTTATCTGTGATCAGCACTCCCAGGGACAGTTTATCTGTGACTGGCACTCCCAGGGAAAGTTGAAATCTGGGGTCAGTCAGTTTCCAAACTCAACCTGAGAGATTTGAATAATTGCGCCAGGCTACCGAAAGCGACCAAGCTGTTCCCAAACATCAAGATTTGTCGTGTCTATCAGCTCTGGACTACTGCTCCATGAGCTGAGCAAGCAGCCGTCTGCTAGCACAGCCACAGGAATGAGTTTGTAACACTTATTTGATCGTTCATTACCTTAGCAAACATGCCTTTAGTCTAGACACAAGGGAGTGCATGCATCGTGTGACCACCAACCTGCCATATTCTGCAATCTATATCGGATCAGAGAATCAGAGAAATTTACCGCACAGAAGGAGGCCATTCGGCTCATTGTGTCAGTGCCGGCCGACAAAGAGCTCTCCAGCCTAATCCCACTTTCCAGCTCTTGGTCCGTAGCCCTGTAGGTTACAGCACTTCAAGTGCATATCCAAGTACTTTTAAAATGTGATGAGGGTTTCTGCCTCTACCACCCTTTCAGGCAGTGAGTTCCAGACCCCCACCACCCTCTGGGTGAAAACATTTCTCCTCAACTCCCCTCTAATCCTTCTACCCATTACTTTAAATCTATGCCCCCTAGTTATTGACCTCTATGCTAGGGGAAATAGGTCCTTCCTATCCACTCTATCTCGGCCCATCATAATTTTATTCACCTCAAATAAATCTCCCCTCAGCCTCCTCTGTTCCAAAGAAAACAACCCCAGCCTATCCAAACTTTCCTCATAGCTAAAATTCCTCAGCCCAGGCAACATCCTTGTAAATCTCCTCTGCACCCTCTCTAGTGCAATCACATCCTTCCTGTAATGAGGTGACCAGAACTGCACGCAGTACTCTAGCTGTGGCCTAACTAGTGTTTTATACAGTTCAAGCATAACCTCCCATTTGATATCTAGATATGCTTTGTGAGCTGCCCTTTATAAAGCTATGTTGGAGCCTACTTACATTATCTGCAACGGTAGAACATAAGAGATAGGAGCAGGAGGAGCCATTCGGCCCCTCGAGCCTGTTCCGCAGTGACATGATCTGGAATCATCCAGAGACCAGGGGCTGTAGTGGACATTAACGTGGACTCGGATTCCCAACTGTGGTTGGACCTATTCACATGACTTCCTGTTTCCAACCACCCCACCCAGTCAAACAACCCCTTTTGCCATCCAATATTTTTGTAACTAATAAACAAAAGCGTTGAAAGAAAATGAAGAGAAAATCGAGGCGCTGCCAGACTGTTGTTGTGGCTGTACAAGTACTAGCTCATCAACTTGACCTCATTGATCCCATTTCCCGACCCTTTCCCTGTATCATGGGAACAGGAGGAGGCCATTCGGCCCCTTGAGCCTGTTCCGCCATTCAATTAGATCAGGGCTGATCTGTACCTTAACTCCATCTACCCGCCTTGGTTCCGTAACCCTTAATACCCTTACCCAACAAAAATCCATCAATCTCAGGTTTGAAATTTTCAATTGTCCCCCAGCCCCCAGCCTCGACAGCTTTTTGGGGGAGAGAGTTCCAGATTTCCACTCCCCTTTGTGTGAAGAAGTGCTTCCTGACATCACCCCTGAACGGCCTGGCTCTAATTTTAAGGTTACGCCCCCTTGTTCTGGACTCCCCCCACCGGAGAAAATAGTTTCTCTCTATCTACCCTATCAACTCCTTTAATCATCTTAAACACCTCAATTTGATCACCCCTTAATCTTCTACACTCGAGGGAATACAAGCCCAGTCTGTGCAACCTGTCCTCATAATTTAACCCTTTTAGCCCTGTATCATTCTGGTGAATCTGCGCTGCTCCCCCTCCAAGGCCAATATATCTTCCTGAGGTGCGGGGCCCAGAACTGAACACAGTCACTCCAGACAGGGTCTGACCAGAGCTCTGTACAGCTGGAACAGAAACCCACCCCCTTAAATGTAACCATTTATGTTCTTCCTTTTCAAATACTGAGCCACTTTCTCTTTGAATGATGCCATAGTCTCTGCCTTAATCAGCACTTGTGCGATATCATGGCACAGTCTAAGAGCACGCACATTCTCCTAACTACCTCCTCCGTTATTCCAGCTGTATTATTGAAATTATGTCCTCTTGCTATTGATTTACCAACCAGTGGAAATGTGCTATTTATTCTCTCAAAACCATTGCTAATTTTGAGAACCTTTTAGTGTCAGCTGTGGCTCAGTGGGTAGCACTGTCATCTCTGAGTCAGAATGTTGTGGATTAAAGTCCCACACCAAAGACTTGAGCACAAAAATTCCAGGCCGACACTCCCAGTGCAGTACTGAGGGAGCGGCGCACTGTCGAAGGGGCAGCACTGAGGGAGCGCCGCACTGTCGGAGGGGCAGTACTGAGGGAGCGCCGCACTGTCGGAGGGGCAGTACTGAGGGAGTGCTGCACTGTCGAAGGGGCAGCACTGAGGGAGCGCCGCACTGTCGGAGGGGCAGTACTGAGGGAGCGCCGCACTGTCGGAGGGGCAGTACTGAGGGAGCGCTGCACTGTCGGAGGGGAAGTACTGAGGGAGCTCCACACTGTCGGAGGGACAGTACTGAGGGAGCGCTGCACTGTCGGTGGGGCAGTACTGAGGGAGCGCTGCACTGTGGGAGGGGCAGTACTGAGAGAGCGCTGCACTGTCGGAGGGGCAGTACTGAGGGAGCGCTGCACTGTCGGTGGGGCAGTACTGAGGGAGCGCTGCACTGTGGGAGGGGCAGTACTGAGGGAGCGCTGCACTGTCGGAGGGGCAGTACTGAGGGAGCGCCGCACTGTCGGAGGGGCAGTACTGAGGGAGATCCAAGCTGTCGGAGGGGCAGTACTGAGGGAGCTCCACACTGTCGGAGGGGCATACTGAGGGAGGGCCGCACTGTCGGAGGGGCAGTACTGAGGGACCTCCAAACTGTCGGAGGGGCAGTACTGAGGGAGCTCCGCACTATCTGGGGGCAGTACTGAGGGAGCACTGCACAGTCGGAGGGGCAGTACTAAGGGAGGGCTGCACTGTCGGAAGGGCAGTACTGAGGGAGAGCCACACTGTCAGAGGGTCAGTACTGAGGGAGCGCCGCACTGTCGGAGGGGCAGTACTGAGGGAGCGCCGCACTGTCGGAGGGCCAATACTGAGGGAGCGCTGCATTGTCGGAGGGGCGGTACTGAGGGAGCGCTGCACTGTCGGAGGGGCAGTAGTGAGAGAGTGCTGCACTGTCGGAGCGGCAGTACTGAGGGAGCGCTGCACTGTCAGAAGGGCAGTACTGAGGGAGCGCTGCACTGTCAGAAGGGCAGTACTGAGGGAGCGCCGCACTGTCGGAGGGGCAGTAGTGAGAGAGTGCTGCACTGTCGGAGGGGCAGTACTGAGGGAGCGCTGCACTGTCGGAGGGGCAGTACTGAGGGTGGGCTGCACTGTTGGAGGGGCAGTACTGAGGGAGTGCTGCATTGTCGGAGGGGCAGCACTGATGGAGCGCTGCACTGTCGGAGGGGCAGAACTGAGGGAGTGCCACACTGTCGGAGGGGCAGTACTGAGGGAGCACTGCACTGTCGGAGGGGCAGTACTGATGGAGCGCTGCACTGTCGGAAGAGCAGTACTGAGGGAGAGCCACACTGTCGGAGGGTCAGTACTGAGGGAGCGCCGCACTGTCGGAGGGGCAGTACTGAGGGAGTGCTGCACTGTCGGAGGGGCAGTACTGAGGGAGCGCCGCACTGTCGGAGGGGCAGTACTGAGGGAGCGCCGCACTGTCGGAGGGGCAGTACTGAGGGAGCGCCGCACTGTCAGAGGGGCAGTACTGAAGGAGTGCTGCACTGTCAGAGGGGCAGTACTGAGGGAGTGCTGCACTGTCAGAGGGGCAGTACTGAAGGAGTGCTGCACTGTCAGAGGGGCAGTACTGAGGGAGCACTGCTCTGTCGGAGGTGCCGCCTTTCGGATGAGATGTTAAACCGAGGCCCTGTCTGCTCTCTCAGGTGGGTGTAAAAGATCCCATGGCACTATTTTGAAGAAGAGCAGGGGAGTTCCCCCCAGTGTCCTGGGGCCAATATTTATCCCGCAACCAACATCACTAAAAACATTATCTGGTCATTATCACATTGCTGTTTGTGAGATCTTGCTGTGCAAGAAATTGGCTGCCACGTACTGGGATGTCCTGTGGAGGTGAAAGGCGCCGTAGAAATGCTAGTCTGTCTGTCTGTCTTTAGATCCCAGCCTCTCTCCCACCCATCTCTGTCCCAGTGAAAGGTGCCCTGGGTTTCCAGTGACGGACAGTTGCACCTCTCCATCGAACATGTGGTGTGGCCTTTAACCTCCTCCAGGCCTCCTACTTGACGAGTTTTCCCCTATAGCTGGGAGGAATTCTCCCATTATTTTATCCGCTGCCACACGTCAGCTGAGACATTGTTTCCACCAAGTGGATGTTTGCAGAACAACACGTTTTATATGTAGAACGCGCCTTCCACCACCAGAGGAGGTCGCAGAGTGCTTTGCAGCCAATGAAGTACTTTTTGAAGTGTAGTCACTGTTGTAATGGAGGAAACGCAGCAGATAATCTGTTTCAGTGATGTTGATTGAGGGATGAATATTGGCCAGAACACCGGGGAGAACTCCCCCTGCTCTTCTTCGAAATAGTGCCGTGGGATCTTTTACGTCCACCTGAGAGAGCAGACGGGCCTCGGTTTAACGTCTCATCCGAAAGACGGCACCTCCGACAGTGCAGCGCTCCCTCAGTACTATTGAATCATAAGCTATTCACATTTCTATAGCGCTCACTACAAACTCCGAGCCCTCTGTTAAAATCTTGGCTGGATTTTGCTGGAGTGGGGCATCTCATGGCGTGCACCATTTGTTAGACTTTTTCCTGCACCCTTCAGCTCTCGTTCTTTGCTCTGTAACTTGCTGGGAGTGCGAGCTGAGAACGGGGTGGCCGGGGCATCGGGGACCTCAACCAATGAGATTTCAGGATTGAGAAAGAAACAGAGGAATGACGGAGAAGGAAATCGAGTGAATTAGAGTCAAATCAGGTCCAGAAAGAGAAATAGAGACAGGGAAAGAAAGATTGGATTAAGAGAGAGAGGGAAAAAAAAGACAGAAAGCAAAAGGAAGAAAAAATAAATTTAAAATGTTTTAAATCTCTAAGAACAATTCACTACCTGCAGGAATGAGACTCCACAATTTCAATTGTTGCCTTTCTGGGCCGGAGAGGTGGAGTGGCTTCGCAGGAACATAAATCTCCTCATTAAAAGCTCTTAGGCTGTTAAGTACCAGCCCTAACTTTCTGCGGTGAGTTTAATGGGTGATTAATGTGCAAATGCAGCAATTTCCTGAGACTCATGAGGAGGTTGAGGGCGAGCTGCCGTTTCCGTGAGACTAGCGGCGGAGCGGCGCCAATCGTCCAGCAACTCGCGGCGTATCTGTCCCCTCGCCACAAGTTGCCGGACGATTTACGCATTAATAACGGCGAGCGCCATTAAACTCGCCGTTACTTTGGCAGCAAAATCTGGACCAGGTATCTTCCAGACAAGGCCGGGTGAGCAATGTATTTCATTAAACAGAGAGTGGGGTTGTTGATGAACCAGATCTTGCTTCTACAGAGCATATTCATCATGGTTTGTCTAGTTTGCACTGACTGAAACATCAATTATAAGAACATAAGAATCAGGAGCAGGAGTCGGCCATACGGCCCCTCGAGCCTGCTCCGCCATTCAATAAGATCACGGCTGATTTTTGACCTCATCTCCACTTTCCTGCACTATCCCCATATCCCTCGATTCCCTTAATATTCAAAAATCTATCGATCTCTGTCTTGAATATACTCAACGACTGAGCCTCCACAGCCCTCTGGGGTAGAGAATTCCAAAGATTCACCACCCTCTGAGTGAAGAAATTTCTCCTCATCTCAGTCCTAAATGGCCGACCCCTTATTCTGAGACTGTGACCCCTGGTTCTAGACTCCCCAGCCAGGGGAAACATCCTCCCTGCATCTACCCTGTCAAGCCCTGTAAGAATTTTGTATGTTTCAATGAGATCACCTCTCATTCTTCTAAACTCTAGAGAATAGAAGTCTAGTCTACTCAGTCTCTCCTCATAGGACAATCCCCCCCATCCCAGGAACCAGTCTGGTGAACCTTCGTTGCACTCCCTCTATGGCAAGTATATCCTTCCTTAGGTAAGGAGACCAAAACTGTACACAATACTCCAGGTGTGGTCTCACCAGGGCCCTATATAATTGCAGTAAGACGTCTTTACTCTTATACTCAAATCCTCTTGTAATAAAGGCCAACATACCATTTGCTTTCCTATTTGCTTGCTGTACCTGCATGTTAACTTTCAGTGATTCGTGTACAAGGACACCCAGGTCCCTCTGAACACCAACATTTCCCAATCTCTCACCATTTAAAAAATACTCTGCTTTTCTATTTTTCCTACCAAAGTAAATACTTCACATTTCTCCACATTATATTCCATTTGCCATGTTCTTGCCCACTCACTTAGCCTGCCTATATCCCCTTGAAGCCTCCTTGCATCCTCCTCACAACTTACATTGCCACCCAGCTTTGTATCAATTGGTACACTATGTGATAATGGCCTGCCTGGTATAATTCACTGAGCGATAATTTGAACCCAATCTGCCCATTGGGAAGCTGACAGGATCGGGTACGACGTCGGTTTTACACACAGCCCGATTCTTCACTCCTTTTAAGACGCTGGAGAATAATATCGAGCGGTCGCACCCGATCCCCACATGGGATTCCTTTCCGGCAAGTTAGGTACAAATGGGACCCTACGACACACTTTTAAAACAGTAAACCCCTTTGATCTATATCGCTCTTAATGGCTTCATATATTTAAACTGGCTTGCAATCTTTTTTTTTTATTAGCTCTTGTTGGTTATGAATGTTGTTGCTCACATTTCCCTGCTTTGACCCCGGAAGTTAAACTTGCTACCTAACCGGCCATAAAAACAGCTCGCATTTATTTTTCGTGCTGGTCATACACCAAACTCCAGAGTGCCGCGATTGCATTTCATGCCAAACTCTGGCAGGAAAAAAAAAGGAATTTTACACAAGAAATGAAAAAGCAACTACTTTGCTTGAGTTTTCCGGAGCGGAGGAGGATGTTAAATAAATATCTCGACCCAAACCTCCGCAAGCTTTCAGCAAACAGGGTTTACACTGAAATGAAACTCTTGTTTGTACCAAATGGTTTTTGAACCTTCCTCAGTATTTACTCTGGAAGGTTAGTTGATATAAACATATTATTTTGACTCAAAGCCTCTGAATATTGCCAGCATGTGTATATATGTAGTTATATCATGTATTAAAAATCTTACAGCTACACACTTCAGTCTGCTTTTTCCCATTATAAATTTCCCATGCCCATATTTAGAATGAAACCTGTCTATGTAAACCTGTCACACTGTATTCACACTTTCCCTCCAGTAGAGGCACTGCAGCACCACCACGGGCATGAGAGTGTAACTACAGAGAAAAAGAAAAGAAAGACTTGTGTTTCTATAGCGCCTTTCACGAGCTCAGGACCTCCCCAAAGTTCTTTACAGCCAATGAAGCACTTTTGAAGTGTAGTCACTGTTGTAATGTAGGAAACACGGCAGCCAATTTGTGCACAGCAAGCTCCCACAAACAGCAATGTGATAATGACCAGATAATCTGCTTTAGTGATGTTGGTTGAGGGATAAACATTGGCCCCAAGACACCGGGGAGAACTCCAGTGCTCTTCTTCTGTCAGCACTCCCTCAGTACTGCCCCTCCAACCGTGCAGCGCTCCCTCAGTACTGCCCCCACGACAGTGCGGCGCTCCCTCAGTACTGCCCCTCCGACAGTGCAGCGCTCTCTCAGTACTGCCCCTCCGACAGTGCAGCGCTCTCTCAGTACTGCCCCTCCAACCGTGCAGCGCTCCCTCACTACTGCCCCTCCGAAAGTGGGAGTGCTGCACTGTCGGAGGGGCAGTACTGAGGGAGTGTCGCACTTTCGGAGGGGCAGTACTGAGGGAGTGCCGCACAGTCGGAGGGGCAGTACTGAGGGAGTGCCGCACAGTCGGAGGGGCTGTCTTTCGGATGAGGCATTGAAACTGAGGTCCCATCTGCTCTCTCAGGTGGATGTAAAAGATCCCACGGCACTATTTTGAAGAAGAGCAGGGGGAGTTCTCCCCGGTGCGCTGGGGCAAATATTTATCCCTCAATTAACATCACTAAAAAAACACAGATGATCTGGTCATTATCTCATTGCTGTTTGTGGGAGCTTGCTGTGCGCAAATTGGCTGCTGCGTTTCCTACATTACAACAGTGACTACACTTCAAAAAGTACTTCATTGGCTGAAAAGTGCTTTGGGACATCCTGAGGTGGTGAAAGGTGCTATATAAATGCAAGTCTTACTCTCTTTGAAGCTGACACTGCCCAAAGTGAGGAAAGTGTTCAATTCCCCAGAAAGGACAGCTCTCCAACTTCACTTTATTAAAGACATAAATCCACCAAGGATTAAAAACTGGCACTGACCTCCTTCTGCCACGGATCTTAGTCATGAGGGTAAACTACACCCACTGATAGTTACAGGAGTGATGGAGAAGGATCTTTCGGCTTTGCCTGTGGTGAACCTTGAGGTTGGGATCCAGCTCGGTCTAATTTGTGACTCTGAAGATAAACAGATGAATAACCAGCTAATGTTTCTCACTGGGAACTGGGCAACCAAACAAATATCACCCCCCTCCTCACCTCACACAAGAAGTCCTTTCATCCCGGCCGCCTCGGCGTTAAAGGGGAGGATGAGCATCTCGGCAAAAGCTTCGGGCAAAATGTGCAGCAACAAAGTTCCCCTTTCTCTGTGCAGCCCGCCTTTGTCCCCTCACTTCCTCACTGATGTTCCACCTGAGGGGCTCTTCAAACACTCTCCTCTACCCTTGCTTCACCGGGGCTGGACCTCCAGCTCACACAGCAACGCTCGCCCAGGTTACTGTGCCCTGTTTCTGTCGGCTCACACAGCGGGTTATTGGAATGCAGCACTCGACCAGAAGTGGCTACTGTGGGGCAGAGGTTCAAATCGGAGCAGTCTTTGAAAAGGAAGAATACAAAAAGGGTCCGGGGGAAACGGCAGGGAAATGGGATCAGGTTAGACAGCAGCGGTTGAAGAACTAGCGTCATTACAGGCGTGATGGACCGAATGGCCTCCTTCTCAATGTCCCCTGTAAGCTGCGTTTGTTCTGCGCAGCCAGTTTCTTTTGATGCGTGGTCCCTTTAAATTTCTGCGCGTGCGCGGTGTTTACGGCGGAGAAGCCAGTGAGCGGCCTGCGCGGGACCGTGCAGATACTGCGCGACCGCGGATGCACCTTAGCGGGAACATTACTCCTTCTGTGCTGTAAATTTATGATAAAGTTTACGTACACTATATATATCATTTTTAACTAATAGAAAATAATTTAATATAGTAAATTTATGATTAAGAAACTTAATTAGGTGCTGACAGTTGCTGAAGTGAAATGGGATAGTCAATCGCAGTGTAGCACAAGGTATTCTGTATCTAACGATGCTTCCAAATATTTCCTCTTGTGTATCGAAGCGTTGAGGTAAACAACACGTCACCAGTTACTCGTTTTAATCGATCGATAACATCACAGAAAGTCATTCAGAGAAAGTTACACACACTCTGAGCTCACTGAGATAAGGAGCGAAACTCCGAATCTCTGAAGTCTCCTTTATCCGATAAACTTTTGTTCCAGATGGAATTCAGTACAGATTCCCCTCTGGAGTGGGAATGCTCAGAGTATAAACCCTCATCTCTCTCTTAGGCAGTCCCTCGGAACCGAGGATGACTTGCTTCCACATTAAAAATGAGTTCTCGGGTGACTGATGAGTCCAATGCGGGACCTACAGTCTCTGTCACAGGTGTGGCAGACGGTGGTTGAAGGGGCGGGTGGGTGGGGTGCTTGGGTTGATGGGCGCTCCTTGCGCTGCCTGCGCTTGGCTTCCGCTTGCTCCCGGTGAAGAGACTCGAGGTGTTCGGCGCCTTCCCGGATGCTTCTCCTCCACTTTGTGCGGTCTTGGGCCAGGGATTCCCAGGTGTCGGTGGGGATGTTGCACTTTTTCAAGGAGGCTTTGAGGGTGTCCTTGAAGTGTTTCCTCTGCCCACCTGGGACTCTCTTGCCGTGCCGGAGCTCCGAGTAGAGCGCTTGTTTTGGGAGTCTCGTATCGGGCATGTGGACAATGTGACCCGTCCATCGGAGCTGATCGAGCGTGGTCAAAGCTTCGATGCTGGGAATGTTGGCCTGAGCAAGAACACTGACGTTGGTGTGCCTATCCTGCCAATGGATTTGCGGGATCTTGCGGAGGCAGCGTTGGTGGTACCTCTCCAGTGCTTTGAGGTGCCTGCTGTACATGGTCCATGTCTCTGAGGCATATAGCAGGGCAGGTATCACTGCTGCTCTGTAGACCATGAGCTTTAGTGCCGGGTTTGAGGTCCTGGTCTTCAAACACTCTCTTTCTCAGGCGACCGAAGGCTGCACTGGCACACTGAAGGCGGTGTTGGACTTCGTCGTCGATGTCTGCCCTTGTTGACAGTAGGCTCCCGAGGTATGGAAAGTGGTCCACGTTGTCCAAGGCCTTGCCGTGGATTTTGATAATCGGGGGGCAGTACTGTACCCTCATAGCAAAGTCAATAACAACAACTTGCATTTATATAATATCTTTAACGTAGTAAAACGTTCCAAAGTGTTTCACAGGAGTTTTATCAAACAAAGTTTTATACCGAACCACATCAGGTGATATTAGGACAGGAAGAGGTAGGTTTTAAGGAGTGTCTTAAAGGAGGAGAGAGAGGCGGAGAGGTTTAGGGAGAGAACTCCAGAGCTTAGGGCCCAGGCAGCTGAAGGCATGGCTGCCAATGGTGGAGCGATTAAAATCGGGGGATGCACAAGAGGCCAGAATTGGAGGAGCGCAGAGATCTCGGGAGGGTTGTCAGGCTGGAGGAGTTTACAGAGATAGGGAGGGGCGAGGAGGCCATGGAGGGATTTGAAAACAATGATGAGAATTTTAAAATCGAGGCGTTGCCGGACCGGGAGCCAGTGTAGGTCAGCGAGCACAGAGGGTGAGGCATGAACGGGACTCGGTGCGAGTTACAATATGAGCAACGAATTTCTGGAGGAGCTGAGGTTTACGGAGGGTGCAAGGTGGGAGGCCGGCCAGGAGAGCGTTGGAATAGTTGAATCTGGAGGTAACAAAACCAATTCATAAAATTGTTCAAATACTTTGAATGGCCATGTTGTTTCATTATACACCCAGGTCTGTATGCTTAAAAATTAAATTCATCACACCATAATAAATGCAATAGCATTATATAAATCTGAAAAAATACCATATCCGTAAAATTAGCCATTGTATGTTGATAACGGTTCCAAGACATTTCCTCCACATGAGCCTATCTCTCCCTCCGCAGCCTGAAGCTTGAGAACTTACCTGTCCCCAGACCACCAAGCCTTCAACTGGGGAGTGGGAGTTATACTGCCCACAGACAAATTCACTGTGAGTGCAATTCACCATGGGAGTTTGAATTGTCGTGGTGTTAGCCGTGGCTCACTGGGTAGAACTCTCCACCTCTGGGCCATGAAGGTTGTGTAGTTCACGTCCCACGCCAGAGAAGAGGGGGGAGTTCTCCCCAGTGTCCTGGGGCCAATATTTATCCCTCAGCCAACATCACTAATACAGCATTGTCGCGTCCGCCTGTTCACATCTGTGAAGTGGCTCTTGAACCCACAAAATCCCCCAAATGATGGACATGTGGGACTGTAAACCCTTCTGCTCTTCTTTTCTAGGTTTTCTTTGCAAGCAAACACATGGATCGAAGATTTTTTTTAGCCTTCCCCATAAATGTTCAAAAAAAATGTCCACGATTGTCTGACGGTGATGATTCAAAGTGAGGATCACAAGAGGAAATGACAGCTGTTTGACTGGAACGCATTAACTGCGAGTTTGTATCACTTGCTCCCACAGTTCTGTGGGTGAGATTGATTTTAAGTTTGAATAAAATAGGTGAGTTGCGAGGAGAGACAAGAGTCTCAAAGTGCGAAGGGGGGGGAAGTCCCATTTAACAAGGTTCTGCCTCTGTAGGTGCTGACACGGGTGGGGTAAAGTGACCTCATGGACACAGTGGCCAATATTTCCCGGTTACACAACGCTTGTTTGATTGAAAGACTTGCATTTCTATAGCGCCTTTCACGAGCTCCAGACGTCCCAAAGCACTTTACAGCCAATGAAGTGAAGTCACTGTTGTAATGTAGGAAACACGGCAGCCAATTTGTGCACAGCAAGCTCCCACAAACAGCAATGTTAAAATTGAGCAGATCATCTGTGGTTTTTTAAGTGATGTGGGTTGAGGGACACATATTGGGCCAGGATTGGCTTCCCAAACATGTTAAGGAACTCGATTCCCTCAAAAATAACGCACACACACAAATAATAACACATTGCCTTGTGGCTCTCCAAAGCTCCAAAAAAATTGCAGCAAAAAACTCGATACAAGAAAACGTAACAAAACAGGACCAGAGGGCTGACGTCACAATGGAGGCCCCGCCCCCGGTCAGCTGTGCGCGTTCCCGCGGGGCCGGCCGCTCGGGAGCGCGCGGATGGGCAGGAGATGCGGCACCGGAGGTCCAGGGAGTGAATCCCTGGCCACAGGGAGCTGGGGACAGGTGAGTGCACAGAGACAGAGAGAACTTCAGAGAGAGAGAGTGTGTGAAAGACAACTTCAGAGAGAAAGAGAGAGAGAGAAGGAGAACTTCAGAGAGAGAGAGAATCTCAGCGAGTGAGAACTTCAGAGAGAGAGAGAGAGAGAGGGAGAACTTCAGAGAGAGAGAATCTCAGAGAGAGAGAGAGAATCTCAGAGAGAGAGAGAGAGAGAATCTCAGAGAGAGAGAGAGAGAATCTCAGAGAGAGAGAGAGAGAGAGAGAATCTCAGAGAGAGAGAGAGAGAGAGAATCTCAGAGAGAGAGAGAGAGAGAGAGAATCTCAGAGAGAGAGAGAGAGAGAGAATCTCAGAGAGAGAGAGAGAGAGAGAATCTCAGAGAGAGAGAGAGAGAGAGAATCTCAGAGAGAGAAGAGAATCTCAGAGAGAGAGGAGAGAGAGAATCTCAGAGAGAGAGAGAGAGAGAGAATCTCAGAGAGAGAGAGAGAGAATCTCAGAGAGAGAGAGAGAGAATCTCAGAGAGAGAGAGAGAGAGAATCTCAGAGAGAGAGAGAGAGAGAATCTCAGAGAGAGAGAGAGGAATCTCAGAGAGAGAGAGAGAGAATCTCAGAGAGAGAGAGAGAGAATCTCAGAGAGAGAGGAGAGAGAATCTCAGAGAGAGAGAGAGAGAATCTCAGAGAGAGAGAGAGAGAATCTCAGAGAGAGAGAGAGAGAGATCTCAGAGAGAGAGAGAGAATCTCAGAGAGAGAGAGAGAGAGAATCTCAGAGAGAGAGAGAGAGAGAATCTCAGAGAGAGAGAGAGAGAATCTCAGAGAGAGAGAGAGAGAATCTCAGAGAGAGAGAGAGAATCTCAGAGAGAGAGAGAGAATCTCAGAGAGAGAGAGAGAGAATCTCAGAGAGAGAGTGAGAGAGAATCTCAGAGAGAGAGAGAATCTCAGAGAGAGAGAGAGAGAGATCTCAGAGAGAGAGAGAGAGGAATCTCAGAGAGAGAGAGGAGAATCTCAGAGAGAGAGAGAGAGAGAATCTCAGAGAGAGAGAGAGAGATCTCAGAGAGAGAGAGAGAATCTCAGAGAGAGAGAGAGAGAATCTCAGAGAGAGAGAGAGAGAATCTCAGAGAGAGAGAGAGAGAGAGAATCTCAGAGAGAGAGAGAGAGAGAATCTCAGAGAGAGAGAGAGAGAGAATCTCAGAGAGAGAGAGAGAGAATCTCAGAGAGAGAGAGGAGAGAATCTCAGAGAGAGAGAGAGAGAATCTCAGAGAGAGAGAGAGAGAATCTCAGAGAGAGAGGAGAGAATCTCAGAGAGAGAGAGAGAGAATCTCAGAGAGAGAGAGAGAGAATCTCAGAGAGAGAGAGAGAGAGAATCTCAGAGAGAGAGAGAGAATCTCAGAGAGAGAGAGAATCTCAGAGAGAGAGAGAATCTCAGAGAGAGAGAGAATCTCAGAGAGAGAGAGAGAGAGAGAATCTCAGAGAGAGAGAGAGATCTCGAGAGAGAGAGAATCTCAGAGAGAGAGAGAGAGAATCTCAGAGAGAGAGAGAGAGAATCTCAGAGAGAGAGAGAGAGAATCTCAGAGAGAGAGAGAGAGAATCTCAGAGAGAGAGAGAGAATCTCAGAGAGAGAGAGAGAGAGAATCTCAGAGAGAGAGAGAGAGAGAATCTCAGGAGAGAGAGAGAGAATCTCAGAGAGAGAGAGAGAGAGATCTCAGAGAGAGAGAGAGAGAATCTCAGAGAGAGAGAGAGAGAGAGAATCTCAGAGAGAGAGAGAGAGAGAGAGAGAGAGAATCTCAGAGAGAGAGAGAGAGAGAATCTCAGAGAGAGAGAGAGAGAGAGAATCTCAGAGAGAGAGAGAGAGAGAGAGAGAATCTCAGAGAGAGAGAGAGAGAGAATGAACTTCAGGGAGAGAGAGAGAGAGAATGAACCTGAGAGAGAGAGAACCTGAGGGAGGGAGAGAGGGAGGGAGAGAGGGGGAGAGAGAGAGAGGGAGAGAGAGAACCTCGGGGGGGTGGGGGGGGGGGGAGAGAGAGTGTGAGAGAGAGAACTTCAGAGAGAGAGAGAGAGAGTGAGATAGAGAATTTGAGAGAGAGAGAGAGTGAGAACTTCAGAGAGAGAGAGAGGGAGAACCTCAGAGAAAGAGAGAGAGGAACATTTACCCCTCTCCTCCTCCTCACTCATGTCCCCCCTGCCTTGGATGCTCGGTGGACGGGGGGGGGATTGCCTCAATCTTCCAGCACTGCTGTGCACTCTCCAGCAGTTTAAAGGTTAAGCTCTGCTGCCAGAAGAAGAGTCATAGCGACGTTAACATAAATTGTGCTTTTGTTTCATGTTAACAACCAACATAATTTCCTAAAAAGATACAGATTATCTGGTCTTGAACATAAGAATTAGGAGCAGGAGTCGGCCATTTGGCCCCTCAAGTCTGCTCCGCCATTCAATAAGATCATGGCTGATCTTCGACCTCAACTCCACTTTCCCGCCCGATCCCCATATCCCCCGATTCCCCTAGAGTCCAAAAATCTATTGATCTCTGACTTGAATATACTCAACGACTGAACCTCCACAGCCCTCTGGGGTAGAGAATTCCAAAGATTCACCACCCTCTGAGTGAAGAAATTCCTCCTCATCTCAGTCTTAAAAGGCCGACCCCTTATCCTGAGACTGTGACCCCCCCTGGTTCTATGCTCTCCAGCCAGGGGGAAACAGCCTCTCAGCATCTACCCTGTCAATCCCCTTGCATTGCTGTTTGTGGGAGCTTGCTGTGCGCAAATTGGCTGCCGCGTTTCCTACATTACAACAGCGACCGCACTTCTGCCCTCACCCCTGCTCCTCCCTCCCGGAACCACGATAGGGTTCCCCTTGTCCTCACCTTTCACCCCACCAGCCTCCACATTCAACAGATCATCCTCCGCCATTTCCGCCACCTCCAGCGTGATCCCACCACCAAACACATCTTCCCCTCACCTCCCCTTTCAGCATTCCGTAGGGACCGCTCCCTCCGCGACACCCTAGTCTACTCCTCTACCACCCCCAGCACCCCTTCCCCTTCGCCCGGCACCTTCCCGTGCACGCGCAGGAGATGCAACACATGCCCTTATACCTCCCCTCTTCCCACTGTCCAGGGCCCCAAACACCCCTTCCAGGTGAAACAGCGATTTACTTGTACTTCCTGCAATTTAGTATACTGTATTCGCTGCTCACGATGTGGAGTCCTCTACATTGGGGAGACCAAACGCAGATTGGGTGACCGCTTTGCGGAACACCTCCGTTCAGTCCGTAAGGGGGACCCCGAGCTCCCGGTGGCCTGTCACTTTAATTCACCGCTTCACTCCCACTCTGACCTCACCGTCCTCGGCCTATTACACTGTTCCACGGAAGCGCAGCGTAAGCTCGAGGAACAGCACCTCATCTTTCGTTTAGGCACGCTACAGCCCTCTGGACTCAATATCGAGTTCAACAATTTTAGATCATAACCTCAGCTCCAATCACATTTATATTTTATTTTTATTTGTCCCCCCCCCACCTTTTTTTTTCCTCCTAGAAGCTGGCAGCTCTCCTTCATTCTGCCAGTGGATTTCACACTTCATTCAGCCTTAATCTGTCACATTAACACCACCTCTAGCCTTGCATATCTCTTAATGTCTCTTAATGTCTCTTCATCTCCCCCTTTGTTCCTTTATCCCCTCCCCCTTTTCCCAGCTTTACCCTGGCCTTAAATCTATTTGATTTCCGGCTCTTCCCAGTTCTGATGAAAGGTCATCGACCTGAAACGTTAACTCTCTTTCTCTCTCCACGGATGCTGCCTGGCCTGCTGAGTTTTTCCAGCGTTTTCTGTTGTTATTTCAAAAAGTACTTCATTGGCTGTGAAGTGCTTTGGGCCGTCCTGAGGTTGTGAAAGGCGCTATAGAAATGCAAGTCTTTCTATTAGTTATAGAAATATTGGAGATGGGGGGAAAATAAGGCTCGAAACCTCCTGGAGTACGTCCAGTCAGCATTGATGACCCTAAGGAGATCTCGATTGGTTTGATTGAAAGCCTGTTGCCTGGGAATGCCCTTAAGCCTGGGGTCTCGCAGGCCTACAAGCCCATCAAGGGGTAACTTTGCAAGGCAACTCTGCTGGCGAGTGCAGGTTGGAGAATTGGGATAAGAAACATAAGAACATCAGAAATAGGAGCAGGAGTCGGCCATTCGGCCCTTCGAGCCTGCTCCGCCATTCAATGAGATCAAGGCTGATCTTCTGCCTCAACTCCATTCACCAGCCCTATCGCCATATCCCTTGATGCCCTTACTAGTCAGAAATCTATCGACTTCTGTTTTGAATATACCCAATGACTGAGCCTCCACAACCCTCTGGGGTAGAGAATTCCAAAGATTCACCACCCTCTGTGTGAAGAAATTTCTCCTCATCTCAGTCCTGAATGGCCTACCCTTTATCCTGAGGCTGTGGCCCCTGGTTCTAGACTCCCCAGCCAAGGGAAACATTCTCCCAGCATCCACCCCATCAAGCCCTGTAATAATGTTGTATGCTTCAATGAGAACCCCTCTCATTCTTCTGAATTCAAGAGAATACAGGCCTAGTTTACTCAATCTCTTCTTATACGACAGTCCCGCCATCCCAGGAATCAATCTCGTGAACCTTTGTTGCACTCCCTCTGTGGCAAGTATATCCTTCCTTAGGTAAGGAGACCAAAATTGTACACAGTACTCCAGGTGTGGTCTCACCAAGGCCCTATATAATTGGAGTAAGACTTCTTTACTCCTGTACTCAAATCCTCTTGTAATGAAGGCCAGCATACCATTTGCCTTCCTAATGGCTTGCTGCACCTGCACATTCACTTTCAGTGACTCATGTACAAGGACACCCAGGATCCTTTGAGCATCTGCATTCCCCAATCTTTCACCATTTAGGAAATACTCTGCCTTTCTGTTTTTTCTACCAAAGTGGATAACTTCACATTTATCCACATTATATTCCATCTGCCATGTTCTCGCCCACTCACTGAGCCTGTCGAGATCCCCTTGAAGCCTCTTCACATCCTTTTCGCAACTGACACTGCCACCTAGCTTTGTATCATCAGCAAATTTGGAAATGTTACATTTAGTCCCCTTATCCAAATCATTGTTATAGATTGTGAATAGCTGGGGCCCAAGCACCGATCCTTGCGGTACCCCACTAGTCACAGCCTGCCATCCTGAAAAAGACCCGTTTATCCCTACTCTTTGTTTTCTGTCTGTTAACCAATTCTCAATCCATGCTAGTATATTACCCCCAATTCCATGTGCCCTAATTTTGTTCACCAACCTCTTGTGTGGGACCTTATCGAAGGCCTTCTGAAAATCCAGATACACCACATCTACCGGTTCCCCTTTGTCTACTCCATTAGTTTCCTCAAAGAACTCCAATAGGTTTGTCAAACAGGATTTCCCTTTCATAAATCCATGTTGACTCTGCCCAATCTTACTATTAGTTTCTAAGTGCCCAGTTATTGCATCCTTTATAATAGATTCCAACATTTTCCCAACTACTGATGTGAGGCTAACAGGTCTGTAGTTCTCCGTTTTCTTTAAGTTCCTCATTCTCACCATACCCTTGGTTTTCTTGTATTTCTGGGAGGTTTTTTGTGTCTTCCTCCGTGAAGTATTTATTTAATTTCTTGCCATTTCCTCATTCCCCATTATAAATTCTCCCGTCTCTGACTGTAAAGGACCTACATTTACCATCGCCAATCTTTTCCTTTTCACATACCTATAGAAGCTTTTACAATCCGTTTTTATATTTTTCGCTAGTTTGTGCTCATATTCCATTTTCCCTTTCTTTATCAATTTCTTGGTTAGAAGATAGGAGCAGGAGTAGGCCATTTGGCCCCTCGAGCCTGTTCCACCATTTAATGAGATTATGGCTGATCATCCAAATTCAGTACCCTGTCCCTGCTTTCTCCCCATATCCCTTGATCCCTTTAGCCTTAAGAAATATATCTAACTCCTTCTTGAATATATTTAATGAATTGGCCTCAACTGCCTTCTGTGGTAGAGAATTCCACAGATTCACCACTCTCTGGGTGAAGAAATTCCTCCTCATCTCAGTCCTAAATGGCTTACCCCTTATCCTTAGATTATGACCCCTGGTTCTGGACTCCCCCGCCATCGGGAACATCCTTCCTGCATCTAGTCTGTCTAGTCCTGTTAAAATTTTATAAGTTTCAATGAGATCCCCTCTCATTCTTCTAAACTCTAGCGAATACAAGCCCAATCGACCCAATCTCTCTTCATACGTCATTCCTGCCATCCCAGCTATCAGTCTGGTGAATCTTCGCTGCACTCCCTCCATGGCAAGAACATCCTTCCTCAGATAAGGCGACCAAAACTGCACACAATACTCAAGGTGTGGTCTCACCAAGGCCCTGTACAACTGCAGCAAGACATCCTTGCTCCTGTACTCGAATCCTCTCGCTATGAAGGCCAACATACCATTTGCCTTCTTAACCGCCTGCTGCACCTGCATGCTTACCTTCAGCGACTGGTGCACAAGGACACCCAGGTCTCGTTGCACTTCCCCTTTTCCCAATCTATTGCCGTTCAGATAATAATCTGTCTTCCTGTTTTTGCCACCGAAGTGGATAACCTCGCATTTATCCACATTATACTGCATCTGCCATGCTTCTGCCCAATCACCCAACCTGTCCAAATCATACTGGAGTTTCTCTGCATCCTCCTCACAGCATACACGCCCACCCAGCTTTGTGTCATCTGCAAACTTAGAGCTATTACATCTAGTTCCCACGTCTAGGTCATTAATATATATTGTGAATAGCTGGGGTCCTAGCACCGATCCCTGCGGTACCCCACTAGTCACTGCCTGCCACTCGGAAAAAGACCCGTTTATTCCAAATCTTTGGTCCCCTTTGCTGATTTCTAAGAAGATCCCAATCCTCAGGCTGACCGCTTTTTCTGGAAACTTTATAAGCTTCCTCCTTTGACTTAATACTAGCTTTAATTTCTTTTGTTAGCCATGGTTGGATCACTTTTCCTTTTGGGTTTTTATGCCCTAGAGGAATATATGTTTGTTGCAAATTATGCATTATTTCCTTGAATGTTAGCCATTGTATGTCCACCTTCATACCTTTTAGTGTAGTCTCCCAATCTACCATGGCCAACTTGTACCTCATACACTTGTAGTTTCCTCTGTTTAGATTGAAGGCCTTAGTTTCAGATTGGACTACATCACTCTCAAACTTAATATAAAATTCAATCATATTATGGTCACTTGTCCCTAAAGGCCCCTTTCCCACAAGATTATTGATTAGCCCTTTCCCATTACACAGTACCAGATTCAGAATAGCCTGTTCCCTGGTTGGTTCCTCCACATACTGATCCAGGAAACCATCTCGCATACATTCCAAGAATTCGTCCTCCACACCATTAGTGGTAATTTGATTTGCCCAGTCAATATGTAGATTAAAGTTCCCCATGATTACCGTATTGCCCTTGTTACATGCACTTCTAATTTCATGATTGATACTGTGCTCTACATTACCACTACTGTTTGGTGGCCTATACACAACTCCCACCAATGTTTTCCGCCCTTTGCTGTTTCTTAGCTCCACCCAAACTGATTCCAGTTCTACATCACGATCTGCCGAGCCAAGATCTTTTATCTCTACCGTACTGATCTCATCCCTTATTAACAGCGCTACGCCACCTCCTTTTCCTTTTTGTCTGTCCTTCGTAAATGTTGAGTACCCTGGAACATTCAGTTCCCAGCTTTGGTTACCCTGCAACCATGTCTCTGTAATGCCAATTAAATCATACCCATTTACTTCTATTTGCGCCATTAATTCATCCACCTTATTGTGAATGCTACGTGCATTTAGATAAAGTGCCTTCAACTTTGCCTGTTTAATATTTTTCTGTACTTTGACCCTCTTTACTGTTGGCCTTTGTTTCTGCTCCCTACTAGTTTTGCTGACTACTTTTCTAACTTTCACTTCCAGCTTTGTTTCTCTCCATTCTAAGCCCACACTTAGGTTCCCTGACAAACTAGTTTAAATCCTCCCAACAGCACTAGCAAACCCCGCTGCGAGGATATTGGTCCCGGTTCTGCCGAGGTGCAACCCGTCCGTCTTGTACAGGTCTCACCTTCCCCAGAATCGGTCCCAATGCCTCAGGAATTTAAATCCCTCCCTCCTACACCATCTCTCCAGCCACACATTCATCTGGTCTATTCTCCTATTTCTGCTCTCGCTAGCACGTGGCACTGGGAGTAATCCTGAGATTACTACCTTTGAGGTCCTGCTTTTTAATTTATTTCCTAGCTCCCTATATTCTGCTTGCAGGACCTCGTCCCTCTTTCTACCCATGTCGTTGGTACCGATATGGACCACGACCTCTGGCTGTTTACTCTCCCCCTTCAGAATGTCCTGCAGCCGCTCAGTGACATCCTTGACCCTGGCACCAGGGAGGCAACATACCATCCTGGAGTCACGTCTACGGCCACAGAAACGTCTGTTCCCTTTACAATAGAATCCCCTATCACTATTGCTCTCCCACTCTTTTTCCTCCCCTCCTGTGCAGCTGAGCCACTCGTAGTGCCAGGGACTTGGCTCTTGCTGCACTCCCCTGAGAAACCATCTCCCCCAGCAGTATCCAAAACGGAAAATCTGTTGGAGAGTGAGATGGACCCAGGGGACTCCTGCACTACCTTCCTAGTTCTTTTACTCTGTCTGGCGGTCACCCATTCCCTGTCTGCCTGTGCACTCTATACCTGCGGTGTGACCACCTCGTTAAACGTGCTATCCACGTAGATCTCAGCCTTGCGGATGCTCCACAGTGACTCCAGCCGCAGCTCCAGCTCCGAAACGTGGATTTCGAGTAGCTGCAGCTGGAGACATTTCCTGCACATGTGTTCACCCTGGACACCAAAAGTGTCCCTGACTTCCCACATAGCACAGGAGGAGCACTCCATGCTGCCAAGCTGCCCTGCCATGTCCTACCCTTAATTTACTCCCTTTACTTCCTTTAAATTAAAGAATATTAAATACACTAGGGACCTTACTTCACTTTAAACACTACTTACTCTAAACTAGAGACCTTACTTTTACTTTAACGACTGGACTGTAGAAATACTCACCAGGTCCTACTTACCAATCCGCTCCTTCCCTGGTTTTGACGGATAATAGCATTACGCCCTTAACTCGACCTGCACGTTCATCTAGCAAGAGTCCACAACCAGCAACGGAACAGTAAAATTCTCAAATCCCTCCATGGCCCTCGCCTCTCCCTATCTCTGTAACCTCCTCCAGCCCTACAACCCCCCCAAGATCTCCGCGCTCCTCCAATTCTGCCCTCTTGCAGATCGCAGATTTCCATCGCCCCACCATTGGTGGCTGTGCCTTCAGCTGCCTGGGGCCTAAGCTCTGGAATTCCCTCCCTAAACCTCTCCACCTCGCTACCTCTCTCTCCTCCTTTAAGATGCTCCTTAAAACCTACCTCTTTGACCAAGCTTTCTGCCCTAATATCTCCTTACGTGGAACGGCATCAAATTTTGTTTTATAACTCTGTTGTGAAGCACCGTGGGATGTTTTACTACGTTAAAGGCGCTATATAAATACAGTTTGATGTTGTATTGGAGGCCATTCAGCCCCTCGAGCCTGTTCCGCCATTCAATTAGATCATGGCTGATCTTAACTCCATCTACCCGCCTTGGTTCCCTAACGCTTAATACCCTTGCCCAACAAAAATCTATCAATCTTAGTTTTGAATTTTTCAATTGACCCCCAGCCTCAACAGCTTTTTGTGGGAGAAAGTTCCAGATTTCCACTACAGTTGCAGTTGCTGGCCTGAAATCACTAGGGAGAGAGGCGGTTTCACAGCGGGACATAAAGGAAGGTATACAGTGGTGTTCCCCAGGGGTCGGTTCTAGACACCACTGTTTTTCTTGATATATATCAATGACTTGGACTTGAGTGTACAGGGCACAATTTCAAAATGTTGCAGATGACACAAAACTTGGAAGTATAGTCAACAGTGAGGACGAGAGTGATCGACTTCAAGAGGATATAGACAGGCTGGTGAAATGGGTGGACACGTGGCAGATGAAATTTAACGCAGAAAAGTGCGAAGTGATACATTTTGGTAGGAAGAACGAGGAGAGACAATATAAACTAAAGGGTACAATCCTAAAGGGGGTGCAGGAACAGAGAGACCTGGGGGTTTATGGGCACAAATCATTGAAGGTGGCAGGGTGGGTTGAGAAAGCGGTTAAAAAAGCTTACGGGATCCTGGGCTTCATAAATAGAGGCCTAGAGCACAAAAGCAAGGAAGTTATGATGAACCTTTATAAAACACTGGTTCGGCCTCAACTGGAGTATTGTGTCCAATTCTGGGTATCGCACTTCAGGAAGGATGTGAAGGCCTTAGAGAGGGTGCAGAAATAATTTACGAGAATGGTTCCAGGGATGAGGGACTTCAGTTACGTGGATAGACTGGAGAAGCTGGGATTCTTCTCCTTAGAGCAGAGAAGGTTGAGAGGAGATTTGATGGAGGTGTTCAAAATCATGAGGGATCTGGACAGAGTAGATAGAGAGAAACTGTTCCCATTGGCGGAAGGGTCGAGAACCAGAATATACAGATTTAAGGTGATTGGCAAAAGAACCGAAGGCAACATGAGGAAAAACCCTTTTTACTCAGCGAGTGGTTAAGATCTGAAATTCACTGCCTTGAAAGGGTGGTGGAGGCAGATTCAATCGTGGCTTTCAAAAGGGAGTTGGATAAGTATCTGAAGGAAAAAAAATGTGCAGGGCTACGGGGAAAGGGCGGGGGAGTGGGACTAGCTGAAGTGGCTCTTGCAGAGAGTCGGCACGGGCTCAACGGGCCGAATGGCCTCCTTCCGTGCTGTAACCGTTCTGTGATTCTATGATTCTAGGAAGGATGGGCAGTGCTTGAGTGTAAAAGAGGCTGTTATAAATCAATTTTGGCAGGGTTTTGTATTATGCTTACAGAACAAGAGATAGACATAAAAGAAGCATGCAAGAAAGACTTGCCTTTCACAACCACCTGACGTTCACCGCCAAAGAAGTGTGGTCACTGTTGTAATAAAGGAAACACAGTGGACAATTTGCGCACAGCAAGCTCCCACAAACAGCAATGTGATAATGACCAGATCATCTGTTTTTAGTGATGTTGATTGAGGGATAAATATTGGCCCCAGGACACCGGGGAGAACTCCCCTGCTCTTCTTCGAAATAGTGCCATGGGATCTTTCACATCCACCTGACGGTTTAATGTCTCATCCAAAAGATGGCACCTCTGACAGTGCAGCGCTCCCTCAGTACTGACCCTCCGACAGTGCAGCGCTCCCTCAGTACTGCCCCTCTGACAGTGTGGCGCTCCCTCAGTACTGACCCTCCGACAGTGCAGCGCTCCCTCAGTACTGCCCCTCCGACAGTGCAGCGCTCCCTCAGTACTGCCCCTCCGACAGTGTGGCGCTCCCTCAGTACTGCCCCTCTTACAGTGCGGAGCTCCCTCAGTACTGCCCCTCTGACAGTGCGGCGCTCCCTCAGTACTGCCCCTCTGACAGTGCGGCGCTCCCTCAGTACTGCCCCTCCGACAGTGCAGCGCTCCCTCAATACTGCCCCTCCGACAGTGCGGCACGGTCTCAGTACTGCCCCTCAGAAAGTGCAGCGCTCCCTCAGTACTGCCCCTCCTACAGTGCGGCGCTCCCTCAGTACTGCCCCTCCGACAGTGCACCGCTCCCTCGGTACTGCCCCTCCAACAGTGCGGCACTCCCTCAGTACTGCCGCTCCGACAGTGCGGCACTCCCTCAGTACTGCCCCTCCGACAGTGCGGCACTCCCTCAGTACTGCCCCTCCGACAGTGCGGCACTCCCTCAGTACTGCCGCTCCGACAGTGCGGCGCTCCCTCAGTACTGCCCCTCCGACAGTGCGGCACTCCCTCAGTACTGCACTGGGAGTGTCAGATCTAGCAGCCAAATATAATGTGCCAGCGTTGTCCTGTTCAAAATCTAATTTTTTTAAAAACTGTGAAAAATGTTCGCTATTGCTTGCTTTGAGCTATTATTGACTACTCTTCTCCCTCTTAGTTTTTGGTTTCTAGATTTGCAATGACCATTCCTGCACCCTCTTTTGACATAAACAACAATCTCACAGAAATATTTACTGGTGAGTCTAGTTTGTCGTCATTGATGCTTGCTCTCTACAGACATTCGAGATTTTGAAGTGAAGAGATGTTTTTTTAATGTTTATTTGTTAACCCTCCTCACGCAGTGGGAAAAATCACATCTATTTAATTTATTTCAAAGGACTTGGTGGCATCATTTTCCTAACTCCTCTGAATCCTGGGTTTGAATCCAATCCGAACTGATGGGATGAAGTTTCTCGTCTCTGTGCCACTTGTAAGTTTGAGCTTTCTCCTGTTCTCCTATCTACCCGATCGAACCCCTTCATAATTTGAAAGAGCTCTATTAGGTCACCCCTCATCTTTCTCTTTTTCGAGAGGAAAGAGCCCCAACTTTTTTTGAATTAGTTCACGGTAGGTGGGCGTCGCTGGCAAGGCCAGCATTTATTGCCCATCCCTAATTGCCCTTGAGAAGGTGGTGGTGAGCTGCCTTCTTGAACCGCTGCAGTCCGTGTGGTGATGGTACTCCCATAGTGCTGTTGGGGAGGGAGTTCCAGGATTTTGACCCAGCGATGATGAAGGATCGGCGTTATACTTTCAAGTCAGGATGGTGTGTGACTTGGTTCCCAAGCGCCTGCTGCCCTTGTCCTTCTAGGTGGAAGAGGTCGCGGGTTTGGGAGGTGCTGCCGAAGAAGCCTTGGCGAGTTGCTGCAGTGCACCTTGTAGATGGTACACACTGCAGCCACGGTACGCTGGTGGTGGACGGGGTGCCAATCAAGTGGACTGCTTTGCCTTGGATGGTGTCGAGCTTCTTGAGTGTTGCTGGAGCTGCACTCATCCAGGCAAGTGGAGAGTATTCCATCACACTCCTTACTTGTGCCTTGTAGATGGTGGAAAGGCTTTGGGGAGTCAGGAGGTGAGACACTCGCCGCAGAATACCCAGCCTCTGACCTGCTCTTGTAGCCACAGTATTTATGTGGCTGGTCCAGTTAAGTTTCTGGTCAATGGTGACCCCCAGGATGTTGATGGTGGGGGATTCGACGATGGTGATGCCACTGAATGTCAAGGGGAGGTGGTTAGACTCTCGCTTGTTGGAGATAGTCATTGCCTGGCACTTGTGTGGCGCGAATGTTACCTGCCACTTATCAGCCCAAGCCTGAACGTCGTCCAGGTCTTGTTGCATGTGGGCATGAACTGCTTCATTATCTGAGGAGTTGCGAATGGCGCTGAACACTGTGCAGTCATCAGCGAACATCCCCATTTCTGATCTTATGTTGGAGGGAAAGTCATTGATGAAGCAGCTGAAGATGGTTGGGCCTAGGACACTGCCCTGAGGAACTCCTGCAGCGATGTCCTGGGGCTGTGATGATTGACCTTCAACCACCACAACCATCTTCCTTTGTGCTAGGTATGACACCAGCCAGTGGAGCGTTTCCCCCCGATTCCCATTGACTTCAGTTTTACTCAGGCTCCTTGAAGCCACACTCGGTCAAATGCTGCCTTGATGTCAAGGGCAGTCACTCTCACCTCACCTCTGGAATTCAGCTCCTTTGTCCATATTTGGACCAAGGCTGTAATGAGGTCGGGAGCCGAGTGGTCTTGGCGGAACCCAAACTGGGCATCAGTGAGCAGGTTATTGGTGAATAAATGCTGTTTGATAGCACTGTCGATGGCACCTTCCATCACTGATTACGATTGAGAATAGACTGATGTGGCGGTAATTGGCTGGATTGGATTTGTCCTGCTTTTTGTGGACAGGACATACCTGGGCAGTTTTCCACATTGTCGGATAGATGCCAGTGTTGTAGCTGTACTGGAACAGCTTGGCTAGAGGCGTGGCTAGTTCTGGAGCAGGATAGCCGGGATGTTGTCGGGGCCCATAGCCTTTGCTGTATCCAGTGCGCTCAGCCTTTTCTTGATATCATGTGGAGTGAATCGAATTGGCTGAAGACTGGCTTCTGTGATGGTGGGGACCTCGGGAGTAGGCCGATATGGATCATCCACTCGGCACTTCTGGCTGAAGATGGTTGCAAACGCTTCAGCCTTGTCTTTTGCACTCACGTGCTGGGCTCCACCACCATTGAGGATGGGGATATTCATGGAGCCTCCTCCTCCCGTTAGTTGTTTAATGGTCCACCACCATTCATGACTGGATGTGGCAGGACTGCAGAGCTTTGATCTGATCCGTTGATTGTGGGATCGCTTAGCCCTGTCTATAGCATGCTGCTTCCACTTTTTAGCATGCATATAGTCCTGTGTTGCAGCTTCCCCAACTGCTTCCACTTTTTAGCATGCATGTAGTCCTGTGTTGCAGCTTCCCCAGGTTGGCACCTCATTTTTAGGTACGCCTGGTGCTGCTCCTGGCATGCTCTTCTACACTCCTTATTGAACCAGGGTTGGTCCCCTGGCTTGATGGTGATGGTAGAGTGAGGGATATGCCAGGCCATGAGGTTACAGATTGTGGTGGAATACAATTCTGCTGCTGCTGATGGTCCACAGTGCCTTATGGATGCCCAGTTTTGAGCTGCTAGATCTGTTCTGAATCTATCCCATTTAGCACGGTGGTAGTGCCACACAACACGATGGAGGGTGTCCTCAGTGTGAAGACGAGACTAGGCCATTTCAGAGGGCAGTTAAGTGTCAACCATATTGCATCATAATTTTTTAATTTGTTTATGGGATGTGGGTGTCGCTGGCAAGCCCAGCATTTATTGCCCATTCCCTTAATGCCCTTGAGAAGGTGGTGGTGAGCCGCCGCCTTGAACCGCTGCAGTCCGTGTGGTGAAGGTACTCCCACAGCGCTGTTAGGAAGGGAGTTCCAGGATTTTGACCCAGCGACAATGAAGGAACGGCCGATATAGTTCCAAGTCAGGATGGTGTGTGACTTGGAGGGGAACCTGGAGGTGGTGGTGTTCCCATGCGCCTGCTGCCCTTGTCCTTCTAGGCGGTAGAGGTCACGGGTTTGGGAGGTGCTGCTGAAGAAGCCTTGGCGAGTTGCTGCAGTGCATCTTGTAGATGGTACACCTGCAGCCACGGTACACCGGTGGTGGAGGGAGTGAATGTTTAAGGTGGTGGATGGGGTGCCAATCAAGCGGGCTGCTTTGTCCTGGATGGTGTCGAGCTTCTAAATGAGATATTTGTTGTTCGAGTGAGAATGGATAACTATCCCCTTTCACCCCACCAGCCTCCACATTCAACGGATCATCCTCCGCCATTTCCGCCACCTCCAACGTGATCCCACCACCAAACGTATCTTCCCCTCACCTCCCCTTTCAGCATTCCGTAGGGACCGCTCCCTCCGAGACACCCTAGTCCACTCCTCTATCACCCCCAGCACCCCTTCCCCCTCGCCCGGCACCTTCCCGTGCAAGCGCAGGAGATGCAACACCTGCCCTTATACATCCCCCCTTCCCACTCTCCAGGGCCCCAAACACCCCTACCAGGTGAAACAGCGATTTACTTGTACTTCTTGCAATCTAGTATACTGTATTCGCTGCTCACGATGCGGTCTCCTCTACATTGGGGAGACCAAACGTAGATTGGGTGACCGCTTTGCGGAACACCTCCGTTCAGTCCGTAAGGGTGACCCCGAGCTTCCGGTCGCTTGTCATTTTAATTCACCCCTCCACGCCCACTCAGACCTCACCGTCCTCGGCCTCTTGCATTGTTACACGGAAGCTCAGCGTAAGCTCGAGGAACAGCACCTCATCTTCCGATTAGGCACTTTACAGCCTTCCGGACTCAATATCGAGTTCAACAATTTCAGATCATAACCTCGGCCCCCACCACACATATATACATTTTATCCACCCTTTTGGTCCGTGCCTTTTTCCTTTTTTTTCTCTCTCTCCCCCTACGGCAGCTGTCTCTCATTCTGCCAGCATGTCACACTTCACCTTTTGTTTCTTAACCTGTCCCATTACCATCTCGTCTTGCCTTGAGCATCTCTTAATGTCTCTTTTGTTCTTTGATTCCTCCCCCAGCCTCCCCCTTGCTTTTTTATCTGTTTCATTTCCTGCTTTTTTCTCAGTTCTGACGAAAGGTCTTCGACCTGAAACGTTAACTCTGTTTCTCTCTCCACGGATGTTGCCTGGCCTGCTGAGTATTTCCAGCATTTTCTGTTGTTGTTTGGATAACTATCTGTTGTGCGCTGCAGGGTTGAGGTTAGACTGGTTGATGTAGAAGATGAAACTGCAGCTTAATTCTGTTGAGTTGACCAACAATGCTCAGTTCCGTGCTGTCCAGAGGCAAAACCTGTTATTAGTATTTGGTCACAGATTCTGTAACATTTTTTGTTCCTCCCTTGTTTTCCCAATCTTTTGTATCTTCAAGAACCCTTAAGTGGGCTCACAGCAGTGGAGAGATTGCCATTGCTACTGAACTATAGGAATAGTGGGATATCAACCCAGTCAGACTGGTTATCAACCAATCATTCTTGGAGCATCTTTAGCGAGTATGTTGTGTTGGCCCTGACTGACTGCAGTATTTTTAAAAGACTGATTAAATCACATCATGATTGCAAGAAGAACATGGTGATAGAAAGATCAGAAATTAATGTTTTGATTACAGTCGGTGACAAAAAATCCAGATGAGTTTTAAACCTTGCCCGTGTTGTTTGCTTTTCATTCAAGGTGCCAGCCGTGGCTCAGTGCTCGTACCCTCACCTCAGACAGAAGGTCGTGGGTTCAAGTCCCACTCCAGAGACTCGAGCACATAATCCAGGCTAACACTCCCAGTGCAGTACTGAGGGAGCGCCACACTGTCGGAGGGGCAGTACTGAGGAAGCGCCGCACTGTCGGAGGGGCAGTACTGAGGGAGCGCCGCACTGTCGGAGGGGCAGTACTGAGGGAGCGCTGCACTGTCGGAGGGGCAGTGCTGAGGGAGCGCCGCCGCACTGTCGGAGGGGCAGTACTGAGGGAGCGCCGCACTGTCGGAGGGACAGTACTGAGGGAGCACCGCACTGTCGGAGGGGCGGTACTGAGGGAGCGCCGCACTGTCGGTGGGGCAGTACTGAGGGAGCAGTGCACTGTCGGAGGGGCAGTACTGAGGGAGCACCGCACTGTCGGAGGGGCAGCACTGAGGGAGCGCTGCACTGTCGGAGGGGCAGTACTGAGGGAGCGCTGCACTGTCGGAGGGGCAGTACTGAGGGAGTGCTGCACTGTCTGAGGAGCAATACTGAGGGAGCTCATTGAAGCATACAAAATTATTACAGGGCTTGATAGGGTGGATGCTGGGAGAATGTTTCCATTGGCTGGGAAGTCTAGAACCAGGGGCCACAGCCTCAGGATAAAGGGTAGGCCATTCAGGACTGAGATGAGAAGAAATTTCTTCACACAGAGGGTGATGAATCTTTGGAATTCTCTACCCCAGAGGGCTGTGGAGGCTCAGTCATTGGGTATATTCAAAACAGAAGTCGATAGATTTCTGACTAGTAAGGGCATCAAGGGATATGGCGATAGGACCGGTGAATGGAGTTGAGGTAGAAGATCAGCATGATCTCATTGAATGGCGGAGCAGGCTCGAAGGGCCAAATGGCCGACTCCTGCTCCTATTTCTAATGTTCTTAATGACCTAAATTCAGTTAAGGATGCAATTCTGTAGTTTGCCGCAAAATTAACTTAAAAAAATTAGATTTTTAACCAATTCTGTTTATTCTGCCCTTTGTATATATATTTTTTTAAATTGCTTACTAGTTTTTCTTTTTCTTTATTTTATATATATATATCTATATTTATATATATATATATATATATATATATATATATATACAGATGATATATGGAAGGCTAAAGATTTAACAGACCCGCACAATTTCACCATGGATAATGCCGCAGGTATGAAAGCAGCCACGACCAAAAAACCGAGGGACAAAGCCGATAGGGACCGCGACTTCCCTGGAATAGTAACTCACACCACAGAATCTTCCGAAGACCTGTCTGACAATTTGTCCAGTGAAACAGGCTCTACAATGGACTCATCAGAGGCCACTCAGTACTATTCTTCGGATACAGCCCAGTCAGTTGAAACGCTAACAGGCGAAGAAATCGTGCCTGCTGGGAAAGTGCCTGCTGGGAAAGTGCCTGCTGGGAAAGTGCCTGCTGGGAAAGTGCCTGCTGGGAAAGTGCCTGCTGGGAAAGTGCCCGCTGGGAAAGTGCCTGCTGGGAAAGTGCCCGCTGGGAAAGAGCCCGCTGGGAAAGTGCCTGCTGGGAAAGTGCCCGCTGGGAAAGAGCCCGCTGGGAAAGAGCCCGCTGGGAAAGAGCCCGCTGGGAAAGAGCCCGCTGGGAAAGAGCCTGCTGGGAAAGAGCCCGCTGGGAAGGAGCCTGCTGGGAAAGTGCCTGCTGGTGAAGTACCTGCTGAAAAAGAGCCTCCTGGACAAGTGTCTCTTGCCGTGGAGGCGGACAATAGCACAGGCAGTGAATTCTCTGGAAAGCTATCCATCAGAAAGGGGCTGAATAGTGAGCCAGAAAATCAGCTCATCGATGGCGTTCAATCAACTAAAGAACCGGACCCAGAGCCTAGTATAACTAAATTCCCACACGGAATGGTGGTCAGCTTTTATAAGCTATCCTATAAAGTCACATTGACTCATGGTCACTTTTATCAACACACTGAATCCGTAAGGCACGTATTAACTAACGTCAGGTAACTCTCTCTTTCTCCTCCCAATTTTATTTCATTCATATTCAAAAGGTTTATTGCAAATCAAACGGAAAGGAAATAAATGACAGCTAACCAGAGAGTGGTGAGAATGTGGAACTCGCTACCACAGGGAGTGGTTGAGGCCAATAGCAGAGATACATTTAAGGGGAATCTAAACAAGTACATGAGGGAGAAAGGGATAGAAGGATATGCTGATGGAGTGAGATGAAGAGTCATAGGGCTAAGAATTGAGTAGCGCCCCTGCGCCGGAAATTGAGCGGTTGCGCCCCAAGAGGGAAGCGGGGCGTTACTGGAAGAGGGCGCATCCCCCTTGGGTCGCTGAGAGTCAATATCGCAGCGCTTCGTGGCGCAGCGCCATGCGTATTGCAGACCTTCCGCCCCTTCTTAAAGGGGAGGGGCCTTGGGTAGCGCGACCCTGGGCCCCCGGGGATCGGGAGTGCCGGCAAAAGAGCCCAGCACTCGAGAAGTGCCGGGCTCTTGGAGCGCAGCTGGCACTCCGTGGGGGGGGGGAGGGGCCGTTCAGGCGGCCGGGGACAGGAGCGCTGGCAGGCGGCCAGCAACAAAAATGGCCGCCCCGCACCTCGCCTTTAAATTGCGCCTCCCCGGCCGCAGGTAGACCCCCCTGACCCTGTCGGACATAGCGTCCAGCTCCCGATGATCGCAGCCGGGCCCGAGAGGGGTGCTGTGCACGGCAATGAAATCATCGCCGGCGGCGCAGCGCCACGGGGCGCTACCGGTTAGCGCCGCCGCTAACCTCCCGCTGAATTTCGCGGGAGGCGTGGGTGGCGCCGCGCCCGGGCGCTAGTTGCTTTGCGCCCCATTCGTGCCCTCTTCGGGCGCTAACGGGAGGCACAAACCAACCCAATTTTTCCCCCATAGAGTCATAACGGCACAGAAGGAGGCCATTCGGCCCATCGAGTCCGTGCCAGCTCTCTGTAGAGCAATACAGTCAGTCCCATTCCCCCGCTCTATCCCCGTAGCCCTGCAAGTTTATATCCCTCAAGTGCCTATCCAGTCCAGTCTCCCCTTGAAAACATTGAGTGTCTCCGCTTCCACCACTTCCATCGGCAGCGAGTTCCAGGTCCTCACCACTCGCTGCGTAAAAAAGATTTTCCTCACATCCCCCCTGTATCTCTTGCCCAAAACCTTAAATCTGAAGAGGGGTGGGGAGGAGGCTGGTGTGGAGCATAAACACCGGCACGGACCAGTTAGGCCGAATGGCCTGTTTCTGTGCTGAACCTTCTATGTGACCAACATTGGGGTAGAAACCGGACCTCGTTGCACTCGGTTTGCGTCTGTAAAAGAGGCGAAACGGGGGCCAATTTCCGGGACCATGCCCTGCGCCCCTGAGGATGTGTGACATGAGATTGGTTTGGCAGATTTTGAAGGCCGTTGGGCCCCTTACATGAGGGGCCTAGCACTTGTCTTAGGATCTCTCTGCTAATTGGGCAGTGTGGAGCAGGACCTTTCCCCACCCGCTCCACAAACCCACAGTACCCCGATTGCTTCCCACCCCCACCCCCACTCCAGCCCCCACTCCCTCCCTGGACTTGTCTCTGGGCCGCAGCATCTTGAAATTTGCAGTTTAAAAATGAGGTGTGTAGCTCGCTCAATTTGGGGCCGGTCTCGGTTGGGACTTGAGCACCACTCCCATTTCAGGCCCGAAATCCAGCCTAAAGTGATTTTCAACCCCATCTTTAACCTTCTGGTTTCAGGTGGATAAAGTATAGCTCTCTGTGCTAAAGATGTGAGGGCAATTGGCTAAAATGTGGGGCGAGCTCTTCCGTCACTTTGAGTGGGTGGGATTCTGTAAAGTGTGAGAGATGATTAAGATTCGGGAACTGTGCTGGGCACCCAATGGGTGGTCGGACCAGGCCGGTTTTGAGCCGCCAAGGGAAGAAATCGACTCTGTCGCCACTACCTTATCGGGTGGGCCAGAATAAGGTCGATGCATCGGGGGGTGGGGGTGGGGGTGGGGGGTCGGGGGAGCCGATCTTGGTCAGGGAGACCCAGAACATAACATAAGACGTAGGAGCAGGAGTCGGCCATTCAATAAGATCATGGCTGATCTGATCTTGGCCTCAACTCCACTTCCCTGCCCGCTCCCCATAACCCTTGACTCCCTTATCGTTCAAAATTCTGTCTATCTCCACCTTAAATATATTCAATGACCCAGCCTCCACAGCTCTCTGGGGAAGAGAATTCCAAAGATTCACGACCCTCTGAGAGAAGAAATTCCTCCTCATTTCTGATTTAAATGGGCGACCCTTTATTCTGAGACTATGCCCCCTCGTTCTAGATTCCCCCAGAAGGGAAACATCCTCTCTGCATCTACCCTGTCAAGCCCCTTGAGAATCTTATATGTTTCAATAAGATCTCCTCTCATTCTTCTAAACTCCAATGAGTATAGGCCCAACCTGCTCAACCTTTCCTCATAAGAACACCCCTTCATCAGAACAGCAGCAGCCCAGCTGGTTTTCTGAAGCACTTCCTGCTCTTCTCGAGCTCCACCCTGGAATTAAGCTCCGTCCCGTCGGCTCCCCCGGGCCTGGACCGCAAGCTGATGCCCAGTGGGAGCTTGACCGCAGCGTGCACACTGCCCAGCACTCTCCGAAACATGGCAAACCAAGAAAGACAGACTCGCATTTCTATAGCGCCTTTCACAACCACCGGACGTCCCAAAGCACTTTACAGCCAATGAAGTACTTTTTGAAGTGTAGTCACTGTTGTAATGTGGGAAACGCGGCAGCCAATTTGCGCACAGCAAGCTCCCACAAACAGCAATGTGATAAATGACCAGATAATCTGTTTTAGTGATGTTGATTGAGGGATAAATATTGGCCCAGGACACCGGGGAGAACTCCCCTGCTCCTCTTCGAAATAGTGCCATGGGATCTTTTACATCCACCTGAGAGCAGACGGGGCCTCGGTTTAATGTCTCATCTGAAAGACGGCATCTCCGACAGTGCGGCGCTCCCTCAGTACTGCCCCTCCGACAGTGCGGCGCTCCCTCATACTGCCCCTCCGACAGTGCGGCGCTCCCTCAGCGCTGCCCCTCCGACAGTGCGGCGCTCCTTCAGTACTGCCCCTCCGACAGTGCGGCGCTCCTTCAGTACTGCCCCTCCGACAGTGCAGCACTCCCTCAGTACTGCCCCTCCGACAGTGCGGCGCTCCCTCAGTACTGCCCCTCCGACAGTGCAGTGCTCCCTCAGTACTGCCCCTCCGACAGTGCGGCGCTCCTTCAGTACTGCCCCTCCGACAGTGCGGCGCTCCCTCAGTACTGTACCGGGAGGGCAGCCTAGATTTTTGTGCTCAAGTCTCTGGAGTGGGACTTGAACCCACAACCTTCTGACTCAGAGGCGAGAGAGAGAGTGCTGCCCACTGAGCCACGGCTGACACAGTGAACAGTATGACAGAACTGTGCACAGTGCTCCAAGTGTGGTCTAGCCAAGGTTCGATACAAGTTTAATATATTGTAAATAGGTGAAAGAAAAGATTTAAATCGACTTTCAGCATTGTTATTCAGAGTAAAACAATTAGTTACAGTTTTGTTACTTTGAAGGAAGGCAGTGGTACAGTGTGCCTTTGTTTATGAATAGATTTTCTTGAAACATTAAGGTTAACTGCCCATAGATTTGCACATGCAATACTATTTAAGCATACACTTAAAATAGTGCTTACCACTACACTTACAGTTCTGGGCTCCGTATTCAGACTGATCGAACCTCCGAATCCAAATCCAGGTTACAATTTGGTACTTATCATACCTTTCTCTCTTAACCCGGCTAAGTGGCAGTCAGCAGAGCTAGAGGGGGGATGAGGAGAAATGTTTTCATTCCGAGAGTTGTGGGGATCGGGAACACTCGACCTGAAAAGCTGGTGGAAGCCGATTCCATCAATAATTTTAACAGGGAGTCGGTCGGTTCTGGAGGATGAGGAACTGACAGGGTTACGGACAAAAAGCGGGGGGAGTGGGACTGAGCACGACGGCTCTTTCAAAGAGCCGGCACAGGCACGATGGGCCGAATGGCCTCCTCCTGTGCTGTAAGTTTCTATGATTCTATGTCACTACATGATTGGACCAAAAGTTTAAAAACAACTCTATATATAAGGAGAAACTAATAAGAAACTAAAAACTTAATCAACAACTCCGTCAATAAGCTGAATTCCTCACTAACTAGCTCCTTTTCCGCTGAGCTAATAAAATCAGTATAACTCTTTATTTAATCGATCTTACATTGCACGCTTCTTCCCCATTTGAAATCTCCCTCTGTGACCCAGCTTTTGGTCACCTGTCCTAATATCTCTATGTGGCTCGGTGTCTAATGTTGTCTGCTAATCGCTCCTGTGAAGCGCCTTGGGATGTTTTACTACATTGAAGGTGCTGTATAAATGCAAGCTGCTGTTATTACATTTAATTGCTGCTCAGCCTTGTGAATATATTCCTCTGATTAGCATTAATAATAACAGCAACTTTCTTAACAATCAATCATAATTTTTTTAAAAGCTGCCCTTGTACACCGAGCCTCACTTGACGGGGGATCCGAGGGGACAGTCTGGAGCGGAGCCAAGTGCTTGGGTCAGGGCTCTCCTGATATTGCTGCCATTCCTAGGAAATTGGGAGTGCCGTGCATCATGCACACTGGCTTCCATCCCGGATTGCCCACAGAGTGAACCGCACATCCGGAGCAATAACTCGTTAAAGTTACCTCGTGAAGCACCATCTTAAGTCGATCTGTTTACGCGCTACAAGTAACGGAAATATGACTCCCCTTTCATAACGCGCACTGCTTCCTCACGTAGCAGGGAAGGGTTAACCGGACTAGCAGCAGCATTTTTCAAACTGATTTGACGTGTTTTGATGAAGGTTGCGAATGTAATACCGCTAGAGCTTTGTCTTTATATTGTAGTAATGCAGGAGATCTCTGCGTTCCTCCAATTCCGGCCTCTTGCACATCCCTGATTTCATCGCTCCACCATTGGCGGCCGTGCCTTCAGCTGCCTGGGCCCCAAGCTCTGGAATTCCCTCCCTAAACCTCTCCGCCTCTCTCTCTCGTCCTTTAAGACGCTCCTTAAAACCTCCCTCTTTGACCAAGCTTTGCTCACCTGTCCCAATATCTCCTTATGTGGCTCGCCGTCCAACTGTGTCTGATAATCGCGCCTGCAAAGCGCCCTGGGACGTCTCTACTACGTTAAAGGCGCTCTATAAATGCAAGTTATTGGATTGGTGTAGCAAAGAGCTGGCACAGACACACGGCCTGTTTTCTGTGCCACAAACTGCTGTGGTTTGAAATAAGCCCCCCGGATTGTGTGCGCCGTGTTGTAGCGGACATGTGAGTTTGGCTGTCTTTCAACCGTTTGTGTATGCATGACCGCTCGTGTATTGCCCTTGTGTTTCTTGTTTTGCAGTGGCATCATGAAACCTGGAATGAATGCCATCATGGGCCCCTTGGGCTGTGGGAAAACCACGTGAGTGCCTCCAGCATTTGTGTTACTGTTTACTTTGCACGTGTAAATGTAGGAGATGCTTTTCTTCTACCGAATAACTACAAAAGCAGAATACTGCGGACCCTGGAAATCTGAAATAAGAACCGTGACGTAAGAAAACTACTAGGCACTTGGTCTAAGCATTAAACAAAGCTTTGATCAACTGTTTTTCAACATGGAGATCTAGTTGTGTCCTTCACTAGTTCCTGTTAAGGAATGTCCTGAGCAAGCTGGGCCCATGCCCGAGTATTTATACTCTCCCTGGACAGCGCCACGAGCAGGCCGCCCAGTATTACTTCATAAGTCATTTCCACATAAATGACCAGATTCATGTCAAACAGCAAACGCTGGAAACACTCGGCAGGCCAGGCAGGAGAGAGAAACAGAGTCAACGTTTCAGGCCGATGATCTTTCGTCAGAACTGGAGAAAGTTAGCGATGTAGCGGGTTTTGAGCAAGTACAGAGGCAGGGAAAGGAGGGTGCGGGAGGAAAGAACAAAAGGGACGGTCTGTGATAGGGTGGAGGGCAGGAGAGATTAAATGACAAAAGTGATGATGGTGCGAGGCAAACATGAATGGTAATGGGACAAGTAAAGAAACAAAAGGTGGGTCTAGAAGAGGTGTAAATGGGAATAGCAGAATCATCAACAGCTGCCGTCTGAAAATATTGGAGCAGAGGTTATGATCTGATAACAATTGCTGTTTGTTTCTTTTGCAGGTTGTTGGATATTTTGGCTGCACGGAAGAACATTTCAGGCTTAACCGGAGAATTGTTAGTAGATGGTGTCCTGCAGCCAAGAAACTTCAATTGCATCGCTGGATATGTTGTCCATGTGAGAATTCTGTCATTTCTATCTCAAAAGTCTCTTCTTTTTATATGTGTCTGGCCTTCGGTAATGTTTGAACCGGATTTTCGTTTTAAGCAAAGCTTCGAACCCCAATCCAGCAACTTTTGAGCATTGATGCTCTTCTAGTGCCTGGTTAAGTGAACATGGGCTTGCAGTAGTTTGCAGTGATACAAACCTGTTACCCAGCAAATGGGAGGTGAAAGTTTGGAGGAGGATTATGTGGAAAAGTGTGGGTTTGAAAAATAACAAAGACTCGCATTTCTCCAGCACCTTTCACAACCTCGGGACGTCCCAAAGCGCTTCACAGCCAAGGAAGTACGTTTTGAAGTGTAGTCACTGTTGTAATGTAGGAAACGCGGCAGCCAATTTGTGCACAGCAAGATCCCACAAACAGCAATGTGATAATGACCAGATCATCTGTTTAAATGCTATTGATTGAGGGATAAATATTGGCCAGGACACCTGGGAGAACTCCCCCTGCTCTTGTTCAAAATAGTGCTGTGGGATCTTTTATGTTCACCTGAGAGAGCACACGGGGCCTCGGTTTAACGTCTCATCCAAAAGATGGCCCCTCTGACAGTGCGGCACTCCCTCAGTACTGCCCCTCCGACAGTGCGGCGCTCCCTCAGTACTGCCCCTCCGACAGTGCGGCGCTCCCTCATTACTGCCCCTCCGACAGTGCGGTGCTCCCTCAGTACTGCCCCTCCGACAGTGCGGCGCTCCCTCAGTACTGCCCCTCCGACAGTGCGGCGCTCCCTCAGTACTGACCCTCCGACAGTGCGGCGCTCCCTCAGTACTGCCCCTCCGACAGTGCGGCGCTCCCTCAGTACTGCCCCTCCGACAATGCGGCGCTCCCTCAGTACTGTCTCTCCGACAGTGCAGTGCTCCCTCAGTACTGACCCTCCGACAGTGCGGCGCTCCCTCAGTACTGCCCCTCCGACAGTGCGGCGCTCCCTCAGTACTGCCCCTCCGACAATGCGGCGCTCCCTCAGTACTGTCTCTCCGACAGTGCGGCGCTCCCTCAGTACTGCCCCTCCGTCAGTGCGGCGCTCCCTCAGTACTGCCCCTCCGACAGTGCAGCGCTCCCTCAGTACTGCCCCTCCGACAGTGCGGCGCTCCCTCAGTACTGCCCCTCCGTCAGTGCGGCGCTCCCTCAGTACTGCCCCTCCGACAGTGCGGCGCTCCCTCATTACTGCCCCTCCGACAGTGCGGCGCTCCCTCAGTACTGCCCCTCCGACAGTGCAGCGCTCCCTCAGTACTGCCCCTCCGACAGTGCGGCGCTCCCTCAGTACTGCCCCTCCGACAGTGCGGCGCTCCCTCAGCACCGCCCCTCCGACAGTGCGGCGCTCCCTCAGTACTGCCCCTCCGACAGTGCGGCGCCCCCTCAGTACTGCCCCTCCGACAGTGCAGCCCTCCCTCAGTACTGCCCCTCCGACAGTGCGGCACTCCCTCAGCACTGCGCTGGAATGTCAGCCTAGATTTTTGTGCTCGAGTCTCTGGAGTGGGACTATGAACCAACAACCTCATGACTCAGAGGCGCGAGTGCTGCCCACTGAGTTACAGCTGACTCTCCGATAAAACAATTGTCTGGATTACAAGGAAAAAGTTGTGTGGGCAGTGGGAAAGCTTGGATCCCGATCAACTGTGTGAAATATAAAAGTGTGTTTGGAGAGAAATGGTATTGGGCCAGATTTTGTTGCCAAATTAACGGTGGGTTTAATGGCGCTCGCTGTTACTAATGCATAAATCATCCGGCAACTTGTGGCGAGGGGACAGATACGCCGTGAGCTGCGAATGGCCGCGAGTTTCCGGATGATTGGTGCCGCTCCGCCGCTAGCCTCGCGGAAACGGCAGCTCGCCCTCAACCTCCCCGCGAGTCTCCGGGAATTGCTGCTTTTTGCGCATTAATCACCCGTTAAACTCACCGCGGAAAGTTAGGGCTGGTACTTAACAGCGTAAGGAGCTTTTAATGAGGAGATTTATGTTCCTGCGAAGCCACTCCACCTCCCCGGCCCAGAAAGGGAAGAATTGAAATTGTGGAGTCTCATTCCTGCAGGTAGTGAATTGTTCTCGGAGCTTTTTTTAAAAAAAATTTACACTTTGTTCTTGCTTTTCCTTTCTGTCTTTTTTTCTCTCTCTCTTAATCCAATCTGTCTTTCCCTCACTTTCTGATTTGATTCTAATTTGGGTCCATATATTGAAGTATTCCTGAATCTGATAAGAAAGCTAAAGGGGTGGTGGAGCACTGGTTAAAGGATTAGCAAAAGGCATGTGACATTATCTTGAAGGCGATAAATTCTTCTAGATTTCTGGTAGGTCTTATTTGCTGGTTCCAATTCTGGCCCAAAGTAATTCCAACTGGCTTTGAAACTGGCCAATCGGATCTCTTCTAATTTGCTAATTAACTGGACCAGCCACATAAATACTGTGGCAACAAGATCAGGTCAGAGGCTGGGTATTCTGTGGCGAGTGTTTCACCTCCTGACTCCCCAAAGCCTTTCTCCCCATCTACAAGGCACGAGTAAGGAGTGTGATGGAATACTCTCCACTTGCCTGGATGAGTGCAGCTCCAACAACACTGAAGAAGCTCAACACCATCCAGGACAAAGCAGCCCGCTTGATTGGCAGCCCATCCACCACCTTAAACATTCACTCCCTCCACCACCGGCGCACCGTGGCTGCAGTGTGCACCATCGACAAGATGCACTGCAGCAACTCGCCAAGGCTTCTTCGGCAGCACCTCCCAAACCCGCGACCTCTACCTCCTAGAAGGACAAGGGCAGCAGGCGCATGGGAACACCACCACCTCCAAGTTCCCCTCCAAGTCACACACCATCCTGACTTGGAAATATATCGCTGATCCTTCATCGTCGCTGAGTCAAAATCCTGGAACTCCCTCCCTAACAGCACTGTGGGAGTACCTTCACCACACGGACTGCAGCGGTTTAAGAAGGCGGCTCACCACCACCTTCTCGAGGGCAATTAGGGATGGACAATAAATGCTGGCCTTGCCAGTGACGCCCACATCCCAGGAATGAATTTAAAAAAAATGCTCAACCCTTCCCCTTCTCTTAATCTCCATGCTGCTCCTTGGTGTCATCATCTACAGGGCACAGCAGAGGCCCGGCCATACTGATCATCCAGTCAAATGCAGCCGCAGTGCTTTAGCCCCTATCACCATCATCCCTTCCCCCTGTCTATGGCTCACACTGTGTTCTTTCCACCAACGGGGAGTTCTCTTCTCTTCTCCCCTCCCTTCTGCTCATGGTGCTGATCGCCAGATCACAGAATGATAGAAATTTACAGCACAGAGAGGCCATTCGGCCCATCGTGTCTGTGCCGGCCGACAAAGAGCCATCCACCCTAATCCCACTTTCCAGCTCTTGGTCCGTAGCCCTGGAGGTTACGGCACTTCAAGTGCATATCCAAGTACTTTTTAAATGTGATGAGGGTTTCTGCCTCTCCCACCCTTTCAGGCAGGGAGTTCCAGACCCCCACCACCCTCTGGGTGAAAATATTTCTCCTCAACTCCCCTCTAATCCTTCTACCAATGACTTTAAATCTGTGCCCCCTGGTTATTGACCTCGCTGCTAAGGGAAATAGGTCCTTCCTATCCACTCTGTCTAAATGATCTCAAATTTAAGCTTATTGCGCTCACTCATTCCCGGAGATTCTGTTATTTTCATAGTATAAATACAGTCCTGATTAGTTGTAAGCTGGTTTAAATATGAGGGTGTTCCTACATGGCACAAGTCAGGTCTTGAGATCTACTCTCAAACCCCTGGTAGACAGACCACAACAAAGGTTATTTAAATATGTGTCTCATAACTACTGTGGGTGGTCAACCAGTCTGGACCTCTTGTGGGTCGGTAGATTCAAACTGAATAGCTCGGTATCTTGCTGGGTTTGCATTATCTAGTGGTTAGATGGCCAGTGAGACTTTGTCTCATCTTAGTTTTCTGCATTCAGAGCAAAGCCAGCAGCTATCAGGGAATGTCAACACGATTCACTCAAACACACCAACATAATCAAGCTGTCTGGCCTCATAGCAAACAACTACTTGTATTTATATAGCGCCTTTAACGTAGTAAAACGTCCCAAGGCGCTTCACAGGAGCGATTATCAGACAAAATTTGACACCGAGCCACATAAGGAGATATTAGGACAGGTGACCAAAAGCTCAGTCAAAGAGGGAGGTTTTAAGGAGCGTCTTAAAGGAGGAGAGAGAGGCGGAGAGGTTTAGGGAGGGAATTCCAGAGCTCAGGGCCCAGGCAGCTGAAGGCACGGCCGCCAATGGTGGAGCGATGGAAATTGGGGAGGTAATTGATGCTGTCTGGCCGGGAAGCCTCACCCACCGCAAGCACGCGTTGGAAATTTAGACACCACACTTGCCCAAATTTAATGATTTACGTCTCGAGCAGGCACAGTCCTCACCAAGATTGCAAAGCGGGAAAATGACCCCAGTAAGCACGCTTATATCATTCCTAGGAGGAGAGAGAGGCGGAGAGATTTATGGAGGTAATTCCCGAGCTTAGGGCCCAGGCAGCTGAAGGCACGGCCGCCAATGGTGGGTGAAGGAAATGGGGGATGCGCAAGAGGCCAGAATTAGAGGAGCGCAGAGATCTCGGAGGGTTGTGGGGCTGGAGGAGGTTACAGAGATAGGGAGGGGGCGAGGACATGGAGGGATTTGAAAACAAGGATGAGAATTTTAAAATCGAGGTGTTGCCGGACCGGGAGCCAGTGTAGGTCAGCGAGCACAGGGGGTGATGGGTGAACCGGACACAAAGACCTGTAACCACATCATCTGTGGGCCTGGTACTAACGCACGTCTGCTCTGGGGGTTCATTCCTTCGTTGAACCTGGGTTTAATCCCTATAATATTCTACATTATAGACAAAACTGTGTCATACTTGCCGCATCCTCCTATAAACAAGTTAAATTCTCGATTTAATTTTTCCGTCACTTGCTTTACCCTAGTTTGTGGGAGGCCTCATTCGGTGCTTTCTCAATATACTGCCTTTTATATTGTAATACACTCTTTCATCTTCCAGGATTACATGATGACCGGGACGTTGACCGTGAGAGAGAATTTGGAATTCTCCGCTGCGTTGAGGCTGCCCAAGACCACGAGCAAGTTGGAAAGAACAAAAAAAATCATCAGACTCATTAAAGAGCTCGGACTCAATAAAATACAAAACACCAGGGTAGTGATTTCCCCTGAAAGTTGACATAGTTCATGGGCAAAAAGATTGGTCACCTCCAGTTATTTTACAACTAAATTTTATAATGCACATTTATTCCCTGCCTCCCCCTTGAATGTGCTGACTTTCTTGGACTCTGTCTCCACAGTGATTCTCTGGAGGAGATGCTCGAAGCATTACCTCTATTATTAGGAATGATATAAGCCTGCTTACTGGGGTCATTTTCCCGCTTAGCAATCTTGGTGAGGACTGTGCCTGCTCGAGACATAAATCGTGAAATTTGGGCAAGTGTGGTGTCTAAATTTCCAACGCGTGCTTGCGGTGGGTGAGGCTTCCCAGCCAGACAGCATCAATTGCCTCCCCTTTTCCATCGCTCCACCATTGGCGGCTGTACCTTCAGCTGCCTGGGCCCTAAGCTCTGGAATTCCCTCCCTAAACCTCTCCGCCTCTCTCTCCTCCTTTAAGACGCTCCTTAAAACCGACCTCTTTGACCAAGATTTTGGTCACCTGCCCTAATATCTCCTTATGTGGCTCAGTGACAAATTTTGATCCGATAATCACTCCTGTGAAGCGCCCTGGGACGTTTTACTACGTTAAAGGTGCTGTATGTATAAAAGTTGTTATTTTCTCCTTTTGATGGGGCCTTCAGTAGACCCTATGCTCCATTGGGGTGAGTTGGGTGCAATTGCAAACACCTACAGACATGCCCCAAAAGTTGTTCTTGTCACGTTATGGGGAGGTCTAAGGAGTACACCTCCTCCTTCTATCCATTGCATTTTTTAATTCTGTTTTCAATGGGGTGGAATCCCAGCAGAAAAGAAAAGAAAGACTTGCATTTATATAGCGCCATTCGCGACCTCGGGACATCTAAAAGCACTTTACAGCCAATGAAGTACTTTTGAGGTGTAGTCACTGTTGTAATGTAGGAAACGCGGCAGCCAATTTTTCGATGAAGAGCAGGGGAGTTCTCCCGTGTCCTGGGGCCAATATTTGTCCCTCAACCAACATCACTAAAAACAGATGATCTGGTCATTATCACATTGCTGTTTGTGGGATCTTGCTGTGTGCAAATTGGCTGCCGCGTTTCCTACATCACAACAGTGACTACACTTCAAAAAGTACTTCATTGGCTGTGAAGTATTTGGGGACGTGCGGTGGTCATGAAAGGCGCTATAGAAATGAAAGTCTTGCTTTCTTTTATGTGGTCAATTGATTCTGCAGCATTCTTCTATTTTGAAGGACTTGTTCTGGAGTGGGGGGTGGGGGTAGATCTTGACATTGTGCGATAGTGTAAAACGGCCGATAGCAAGTCGGCAGCCCATTTTACATCTCTCACCATTTTGACTTCAATGTAAAACTGAATGCTGACTTGCTATCGCCCGTTTTACACTATCGCCCGTTTTACACTATCGCCCGTTTTACACTATCGCCCGTTTTACGCTATCGCCCGTTTTACACTCGCTCGTTTTACACTATCGCCCGTTTTACACTATCGCCCGTTTTACACTGTCGCTCGTTTTACACTATCGCCCGTTTTACACTATCGCCCGTTTTACACTGTTGCCCGTTTTACACTGTTGCCCGTTTTACGCTATCGCCCGTTTTACGCTATCGCCCGTTTTACACTATCGCCCGTTTTACACTATCGCCCATTTTACACTATCGCCCATTTTACGCTATTGCACAATGTCAGGATCTACACCCGTTAGTGCCTTGTCTCCTATGGTGACCATCTACAGCACAAAATACCGAAAGGCGTGGTGTCCCATCTGCCTTTGCTGGCGGGATACTGGAATCTCCTATTTGTATATAGAAATTGAAGATCTTCCAAAAAAGAAGCAAGGCTTTATATACCTGTGGTAGATGATGCAATGTTTCCGGTGAATTACATTGAATGTACGGCACAGAAACAGGCCATTCGGCCCAACTGCTCCGTGCCAGTGTCCACACGAGCCTCCTCCCACCCTCTTCATCTCACCCTATCAACATATCCTTCTATTCCTTTCTCCTCATGTGTTTATCCAGCTTCCCCTTAAATGCATCTATACTATTCGCCTCAACCACTCCCTGTGGTAGCGAGTTCCACATTCTCACCACTCTCTGGGTAAAGAAGTTTCTCCTGAATTCCCGATTGGATTTATTAGTGACTATCTTAGATTAATGGCCCCTAGTTCTGGTCTCCCCCACAAGTGGAAACATCTTCTCTACGTCTACCCTATCGATCCCCTTCATAATTTTGAAGACTTCTATCAGGTCACCCCTATTTTCTAAAGCAAAGAGCCCCAGCCTGTTCAATCTTTCCTGATAGGTACAACCTCTCAGTTCTGGTATCATTCCTGTCAATCTGTTTTGCACCTTCTCCAGTGCCTCTATATCCTTTTTGTAATATGGAGACCAGAACTGTGCACAGTGCTCCAAGTGAGGTTTCACCAAGGTTCTACATAAGTTTAACACAACTTCTCTGAAATTTCCGAATTCTGTTCCTCTATAAATGAACCACAGTGCTTTACTTGCACTTTTTATGGCTTTGTTAACTTGTGTTGCTACTTTTAATGATATTTGAATCTGTACCCCTAGATCCCTTTGCTCCTCTACCCCATTTAGACTCTGACTTTCCAAGGGGTAGGTGGCCTCCTTATTCCTCCGACCAAAATGTACCACCTCACACTTGTATGAATGAGAATCAAGTTCTCCTAATTAGTCTTATTTTAATATTTTTGACAGATTGGAACTCTATTTACTCGCGGGGTGTCTGGGGGAGAAAGGAAGATAACCAGTATAGGCATGGAGCTGATCAGAGACCCTGCCGTCCTCTTCCTGGATGAACCAACGAGTGGTTTGGATGCCAGCAATTCTAACTCTGTCCTGCAGTTACTCAGAAGGTACTTTAGTATAAGAAAAGCACAGTTAAATGGAAGGCTTCCCTATAGGGTTTAATCTCCACTCTCGCCCTCAGAGTCACCTTCGGTAGCTGTGCGGATGAGAAAGACAGACTTGCATCTCTCCAGCACCTTTCACCACCTCAGGACGTCCCAAAGCGCTTTACAGCCAATGAAGTACTTTTTAAAGTGGAGTCACTGTTGTAATGTGGGAAATGCGGCAGCCAATTTGCGCACAGCAAGATCCCGCAAACAGCAATGTGATAATGACCAGATAATCTGTTTTTAGTGATGTTGGTTGAGGGATAAATGTTGGCCCAGGACACCGGGGAGAACTCCCCCTGCGCTTCAAAATAGTGCCATGGGATCTTTTACGTCCACCTAAGGGAGCAGACAGGGCCTCAGTTTAACGTCTCAACCAAAAGACGGCCCCTCCGACAGTGCGGCGCTCCCTCAGCACTGCACTGGAGTGTCAGCCTAGATTTTTGTGCTCAAGTCTCTGGAGTGGGACTTGAACCCACAACCTTCTGACTCAGAGGCGAGAGTGCTGCCCACTGAGTCATGGCTGACACTGCTTAGCGTTGTAACTGGCTCTCTGACCTGCACTCCATTCTAGTGAGTCTGTGCTGAGAGAGTAGGAAGTGGTGGATTTGACCTTAAATGCAAAGCAGTCAAGTTTCTACCCCAGAGGGCTGTGGATGCTGAATTGTTGAGTATATTCAAGACAGAGATCGATAGATTTTTAGACTCTAGGGGGAATCGAGGGATATGGGGATCGGGCGGGAAAGTGAAGTTGAGGTCGAAGATCAGCCGTGACTTGACTATTCCAACGCACTCCTGGCTGGCCTCCCACGTTCTATCCTACGTAAACTTGAGGTGATCCAAAATTCTGCTGCCCCGTGTCCTAACTCGCACCAAGTCCTGTTCACCCATCACCCCTGTGTTCACTGACCTACATTGGCTCCTGGTTAAGCAACGCCTCATAGGATTACATAGAATATACGGCACAGAAACAGGCCATTCGGCCCAACCAGTCCATGCTGGCATTTATGCTCCACACGAGCCTCCTCCCATCTTTCCTCATCTAAATCTATCAGCATAACCCTCTATTCCCTTCTCCATCATGTGCTTGTCCAGCCTCCCCTTAAATGCATCTATACTATTTGCTTCAACCACTCCCTGTGGTAGCGAGTTCCACATTCTCACCACTCTCTGGATAAAGAAGTTTCTTCTGAATTCCCTATTGGATTTCTTGGTGACTATCTTAAATTGATGGCCTCTAGTTCTGCCCTTCCCCACAAGTGGAAACATTCTCTCTTTATCAAAATTTTTCATGATTTTAAAGACCTCTATTAGGTCGCCCCTCAGCCTTCTTTTTCAAGAGAAAAGAGACCCAGCCTGTTCATCCTTTCCTGATATGTATACCCGTGCATTTCTGGTATCATCCTTGTAAATCTTCTCTGCACCCCCTCCAGTGCCTCTATATCCTTTTTATAATATGGCGACCAGAACTGTGCACAGTACTCCAAGTGTGGTTTCACCAAGGTTCTACATAAGTTTAACACAACTTCTCTGAAATTTCTGAATTCTATTCCTCTATGAATGAACCACAGTGCTTTACTTGCACTTTTTATGGCTTTGTTCTATCCCTCTTCTTAAATATAGGTATTACGTTAGCTATCTGCCAGTCCTCTGGCACTATACCTTTTTCTAACGAAGTATTAAATATGTGCAGTAATGCCTCTGCTATCTCTTCCCTAGATTCTTTTAAAATGCGCGGATGTAATCCATCTGGACCAGGGGTTTTATCCTCTTTGAGTTTGATTAGTTTATTTAATATATCTCCTCATTTTATTTTAAATGCATTTATCTCATTACTAATCTCATCATCCAATGTCATCTCCACCTGTTCTATCTCCCTGGTAAATACTGAAGCAAAATAATGATTTAATATTTCTGCCATCTCTCTATTGCTGCCTGTGGTATTATCCGATCCATCCATTAGTGGCCCTATTCCCATCCCGACCTTCCTTTTTTTATTGATGTGCCTATAAAATATTTTACTATTTTGTTTCATGTTCCTTGATAATTTAATTTCATAGTTCCTCTTTGCCTTCCTAATTGTTTTTCTGACTTCTCTCCTAATCTCTTGGTATTCTCCCTTATCATGCTCTCCCCTGCTGTCCATGTACTTAATGTTTGCCTCTTTCCTTAGCCTCAATTTTTCCCTTATGGCTTTATTCATCACGGTGTCTCATTAGTGTTTAGTCTGTTCTTTATTTTTAGCGGAATATATTTTTCCTGGACTCTCTTGAACACCATTTTAAATGTTTCCCATTGCTGTTCTACATCGAGCCTGCTCCGCCATTCAATAAGATCATGGCTGATCTTCGACCTCAACTCCACTTTCCCGCCCGATCCCCATATCCCTTGATTCCCCTAGAGTCCAAAAATCTATCGATCTCAGCCTTGAATATACCCAACGACTGAGCCTCCACAGCCCTCTGGGGCAGAGAATTCCAAAGATTCACCATCCTCCGAGTGAAGAAATTTCTCCTCATCTCAGTCCTAAATGGCCGACCCCTTATCCTGAGACTGTGACCCCTGGTTCTAGACTGGGGGAAACAACCTCTCAGCATCTACCCTGTCAATCCCTCTCAGAATCTTATATTTCAATGAGATCACCTCTCATTCTTCTAAACTCCAGAGAGTATCGGCTCAATATAGATATAATAAGCCTGTTTTAAAGATGGGCTTATGTACCAGAATAATTGAACTCTGATTTGGTTTAGCTAACCTTCTTCCAGGCTTCAGATTTTTTTCGGCAGTAATATTTACAAATGTTGGTCGTTCCTTCTCCTCAGGCTGGCAAAGCGAGGGAAAACCATCATCTTCTCTGTTCACCAGCCACGCTACTCAATGTTTAAGCAATTTGACAGCTTGACACTGCTGACCAACGGCAATCTAATATACCATGGTCCTGCCAAAAATTCTATTGATTACTTTAAATCGATTGGTAAGTATTTTGAATGAATTGGCGTAGAAATGTATATTTTTTGTGAGCTTGTTGAGTGCTTTTCTGCCTATGATGTCAGTAAATATCATTCACTTTCAGGTTGTATATCGGAGGGCAAATTCGGCGTAACCAACCAATTGCATTGTTGCCTTTGAGGGAAAGGATGATCTTTGAAGATACGTGTGTGAAAATAATTATAAGGGCCATCTGGTTTGAAGAAAAAGGACTTGCATTTCTCCAGCGCCTTTCACGACCTCAGGACGTCCCAAAGCGCTTTACAGCCAATGAAGTACTTTTTGGAGTGTAGTCACTGTTGTAATGCGGGAAACGCGGCAGCCAATTTGCGCACAGCAAGCTCCCACAAACAGCAATGTGATAATGACCAGATAATCTGTTTTTTAGTGATGTTGATTGAGGGATAAATATTGGTCCCAGGACACCGTGTAGTGTCCGAAATAGTGGCCGTGGGATCTTTTGTGTCAAAGAACGTATTAATCCTTTACTTATAATTAGGGGGAGAGAGGTATGTCGTGGCCAGTGGTTTGTTATAGCAGAGGGACGGCCAATTGTTGAGACTTTTCGAGAATTGCAATACGCAATAATGGGCCGGATTTTCCGACCTCCACGGGTGTGTACGAGGTGTGTAGGCGCCCGTAGGGGCCTCGCAAGTGGCGGTTTCAGGCGTGCGAAGCGCCGGCGCTAAAACCCGGCACTTGGGATCTGTGAAGAATCCTCTGGACAGATCCTCCGCCTCCCGGGAGATGGGCCTCCGCGGGCAGAGAGTTCCGCTTTCTGCACAACCTCCGCCCGCTGAAAACCTTTCAAAATCTTACTCCTGGTAAAAGCGCAAGGCCTGATTTTACCAGCATAAGAGTTTAAAAATAAAAAAAAAACTTTTCACTCATTTATAATTTGAAAATACTTTTAAAAAAGTAAGTTTATTTTTAGCCCCGTAAAAAACTTTAATTATTTATTTCAAAAAATTAAATTTTTGTTTAAAATATTTAATTTAATGTAATTTTAACTAATTTTAAATAGGTGATTTAATGTATTTACTGTTTAACTTTTTTAAGTGATCCCATTCATACTTTTGACAGTTCTGTGCGGAGAGACCTGTCAAAAGTGTGAAGGGGGATTCCCTTCTTTGATTGGTTCCCCATGGCCCACCTGATCCCAGGGACGCTTGTGAACCGCCTGCGCCCCGGGATACCTGGGCCTCTGCGCATTTCGTAGAGCAGAGGCCCAGGGTCGCAGGCCTCGGGACCTACGGAGCCAGCAGGTAAGTGCCGAGATTTTAAAATTAAAATTAAAATTATAATCCGGCCCAGTGTGTTATAAGCAGCAAGTGTAGCAATTTAGGGGGAGCTATAGTGTGATGTCACACTTTGCCATACTGCTTCACCCACATTCATGATTGCCGGAGCAGCATGACTAGACACTTCTTGATCTCATTGAAACATACAAAATTCTTACAGGGCTTGACAGGGTAGATGCAGGGAGGATGTTTCACCTGGCTGAGGAGTCTAGAACCAGGGGACACAGTCTCAGGATAAGGGGTCGGTCATTTAGGACTGAGATGAGGAGAAATTTCTTCACTCAGAGGGTGGTGAATCTTTGGAATTCTCTGCCCCAGAGGGCTGTGGATGCTCAGTCATTGAGTATATTCAAGACAGAGATCGATAGATTTTTGAATATTAAGGGAATCGAGGGATATGGGGATCGGGCGGGAAAGTGGAGTTGAGGTGGAAGATCAGCCATGATCTTATTGAATGGCGGAGCAGGCTCGAGGGGCCGAATGGCCGACTCCTGCTCCTATTTCTTATGTTCTTCAAACATGTTTAGCAATTATCGAGCTTGCACACCCATCACGTAACAGACCATCGATTAGTGATTCAGATAGTATAGATTTTGGATTCAGAATGTGAAATTTGAGTTATTTGAATCGAAATTTCCAATGTTGCTAAGTGTCTTTGGATTGATGAATGGGGCAGATACTTAGTTTTTTTTATATAGGATGTACAGCACTGAAACAGGCCATTCGGCCCAAATGGTCCGGGCCGGTGTTTCTGCTCCACACGAGCCTCCTCCCACCCCTCTTCATCTCACCCCATCAGCATATCCTTCTATTCCAGTGTCAGCTGTGGCTCAGTGGGCAGCACCCTCGCCTCCTCGTCAGAAGGTTGTGGGTTCAAGTCGCCCACTCCAGGGACTTGAGCACATAAAGCTAGGCTGACACTCCCAGTGCAATACTGAGGGAGCGCTGCACTGTCAGAGGGGCAGTACTGAGGGAGCGCCGCACTGTCGGGAGGGGCAGTACTGAGGGAGCACCGCACTGTCAGAGGGGCAGTACTGAGGGAGCGCCGCAATGTCGGAGGGGCAGTACTGAGGGAGCGCTGCACTGTCTGAGGGGCAGTACTGAGGGAGCGCTGCACTGTCGGGGGGGGGCAGTACTGAGGGAGCGCCGCACTGTCGGAGGGGCAGTACTGAGGGAGCGATGCACTGTCGGGGGGGGGGGCAGTACTGAGGGAGCGCCGCACTGTCGGAGGGGCAGTACTGAGGGAGCGCCGCACTGTCGGAGGGGCAGTACTGAGGGAGCGCTGCACTGTCGGAGGGGGCAGTACTGAGGGAGCGCCGCACTGTCGGAGGGGCAGTACTGAGGGAGTGCTGCACTGTCAGAGGGGCAGTACTGAGGGAGCGCCGCACTGTCGGGAGGGGCAGTACTGAGGGAGCGCCGCACTGTCAGAGGGGCAGTACTGAGGGAGCGCCGCAATGTCGGAGGGGCAGTACTGAGGGAGCGCTGCACTGTCGGGGGGTGGGGGCAGTACTGAGGGAGCGCCGCACTGTCGGAGGGGCAGTACTGAGGGAGCGCTGCACTGTCGGGGGGGGGGGGGGCAGTACTGAGGGAGCGCCGCACTGTCGGAGGGGCAGTACTGAGGGAGCGCTGCACTGTCGGAGGGGGCAGTACTGAGGGAGCGCCGCACTGTCGGAGGGGCAGTACTGAGGGAGCGCCGCACTGTCGGAGGGGCAGTACTGAGGGAGCGCCGCACTGTCGGGGGGGGCAGTACTGAGGGAGCGCCGCACTGTCGGAGGGGCAGTACTGAGGGAGCGCTGCACTGTCGGAGGTGCAGTACTGAGGGAGCGCCGCACTGTCGGAGGGGGCAGTACTGAGGGAGCGCCGCACTGTCGGAGGGGCAGTACTGAGGGAGCGCCGCACTGTCGGAGGGGGCAGTACTGAGGGAGTGTCGGAGGGGCAGTACTGAGGGAGCGCCGCACTGTCGGAGGGGCAGTACTGAGGGAGCGCCGCACTGTCGGAGGGGCAGTACTGAGGGAGCGCTGCACTGTCGGAGGGGCAGTACTGAGGGAGCGCCGCACTGTCGGAGGTGGCGTCTTTTGGATAAGACGTTAAACCGAGGCCCCGTCTGCTCTCTCAGGTGGACGTAAAAGATCCCGTGACACTATTTCAAAGAAGAGCAGGGGAGTTCTCCCCGGTGTCCTGGGCCAATATTTATCCCTCAACCAACATCACTAAAACAGATTATCTGGTCATTATCACATTGCTGTTTGTGGGAGCTTGCTGTGTGCAAATTGGCTGCTGCGTTTCCCACATTACAACAGTGACTACACTTCAAAAAGTACTTCATTGGCTGTGAAGCGCTTTGAGACGTCCGGTGGTTGTGAAAGGCGCTGGAGAAATGTAAGTCTTTCTTGCTCCTCTTTCTTTCTCCCTCATGTGTTTATCCAGCTTCCCCTTAAAGACAAATGGATCTTCTTCTGTAGTCTGGCTGCTGAACTGGGGCCCTGTGGAAAAGCGAAGTAAATAACATTTAAATGTAAAGCATCATTTCAGGTGCAGATGGTAGCATCTCATGTGACCCAGCATTGATGAAAATCTTCTACTAAAATGTTATTTCTAGACTTTTTACCGGCCGTCTTTCGCAGTATTGTCTTCAGTTCCCCTCCTGAAAGACATTTCAGTTTTATGCAGGACATGAGATTTAACAAGGAATGGTCACAAAGACCTTGTTGCCTGTTGTGAAATTTTAATATAAATATATGTTTTCCTTCATAAATATAGGATACAAATTTCATTCGCATAACAACCCTGTTGATGTTCTTCTTGATATCTTGTGTAGAGGCGCAGAAAATCAACGTGACGATATCGGTATGTCTGCCGCTCACCTTTCCAATATCAGCAGAATTCTAGCATTTGTCTAATGTTGCACAGTGTGCTGTTTATGCGGCATAACAATAATTCAGTGTCGTCACAAACCCTTGCTGAGCCTATTTGCCTCATTTCTTTTGTTGTCTCATTCACTTGATCATGATTAAAGGAGTGGGAACTGAATGGCATTCGGTGGGTTCAACACCTTGCCTCTTACATTTGTACCTTGGTTCAAATCTATCCAAGGAATTCTATCTGCTGACTGTTGAGGGTTCAATGTGGAATGTGCTCGCATTGCCTCCCGGTCCGACGACGCCTCAATTAAAAAATTCTCATCCTTGTTTTCAAATCCCTCCATGGTCCTCGCCCCTCCCTATCTCTGTAATCTCCTTCAGCCCCACAACTCCCCGAGATCTCTGCGCTTCTCCAACTCTGGCCTCTTGCCTATTCCCAATTTATCATTTCTACTTTAAGAGGTGGTTGAATGTTCTAGTGGTGATGGAAAATACAGAAAAAGATAATTGAATGTCACGTGAAACATGATGGTGTCTTTTTTTTTATTCGTTTATGGGATGTGGGCATCGCTGGCAAGGCCAGCATTTATTGCCCATCTCTAATTGCCCTTGAGAAGGTGGTGGTGGGCCGCCTTCTTGAACCGCTGCAGTCCGTGTGGTGAAGGTGCTCCCACAGTGCTGTTTGGGAGGGAGTTCCAGGATTTTGACCCAGCGACGATGAAGGATCGACGATATACTTCCAAGTCAGGATGGTGTGTGACTTGGAGGTGGTGGTGTTCCCATGCGCCTGCTGCCCTTGTCCTTCTAGGTGGTAGAGGTCGCAGGTTTGGGAGGTGCTGTCGAAGAAGCCTTGGCGAGTTGCTGCAGTGCATCTTGTAGATGGTACACACTGCAGCCACGGTGCACCGGTGGTGGAGGGAGTGAATGTTTAAAGTGGTGAATGGGGTGCCGATCAAGCGGGCTGCTTTGACTTGGATGGTGTCGAGCTTCTTGAGTGTTGTTGGAGCTGCACTCATCCAGGCAAGTGGAGAGTATTCCATCACACTCCTGACTTGTGCCTTGTAGATGGTGGAAAGGCTTTGGGGAGTCAGGAGGTGCGACACTCGCTGCAGAATACCTAGCCTCTGACCTGCTCTTGTTGCCACAGTATTTATGTGGCTGGTCCAGTTAAGTTTCTGGTCAATGGTGACCCCCCCCAGGATGTTGATGGTGGGGAATTCGGTGATGGTAATGCCATTGACTGTCAAGGGGCTGTGGTTAGACTCTCGCTTGTTGGAGATAGGCATTGCCTGGCACTTCTGTGGTGCGAATGTTACCTGCCACTTATCAGCCCAAGCCTGAACGTCATCGAGGTCTTGTTGCATGCGGGCATGGACTGCTTCATTATTTGTGGAGTTGTGAATGGCACTGAACACTGTGCAGTCATCAGCGAACATCCCCATTTCTGACCTTATGATGGAGGGAAGGTCATTGATGAAGCAGCTGAAGATGGTTGGGCCTAGGACACTGCCCTGAGGAACTCCTGCAGCGATGTCCTGGGGCTGTGATGATTGACCTCCAACCACCACAACCATCTTCCTTTGTGCTAGGTATGACTCCAGCCAGTGGAGAGTTTTCCCCCCCCGATTCCCATTGACTTCAGTTTTACTAGGGCTCCTTGATGCCACACTCTCAAATGCTGCCTTGATGTCAAGGGCAGTCACTCTCACCTCACCTCTGGATTTCAGCTCTTTTGTCCATGTTTGGACCAAGGCTGTAATGAGGTCTGGAGCCGAGTGGTCCTGGCGGAACCCAAACTGGGCATCAGTGAGCAGGTTATTGGTGAGTAAGTGCTGTTTGATAGCACTGTCGACAACACCTTCCATCACCTTGCTGATGATTGAGGGTAGACTGATGGGGCGGTAATTGGCCAGATTGGATTTGTCCTGCTTTTTGTGGACAGGACATACCTGGGCAGTTTTCCACATTGTCGGATAGATGCCAGTGTTGTAGCTGTACTGGAACAGCTTGGCAAGAAGCGCGGCTAGTTCTGGAGCACAAGTCTTCAGCACGATAGCCGGGATGTTGTCGGGGCCCATAGCCTTTGCTGTATCCAGTGCGTTCAGCCGTTTCTTGATTTCACATGGAGTGAATCGAATTGGCTGAAGACTGGCTTCTGTGGTGGTGGGGACCTCAGGAGGAGGCCGATATGGATCATCCACTTGGCACTTCTGGCTGAAGATGGTTGCAAACGCTTCAGCCTTGTCTTTTGCACTCGCTCCACCATCATTAAGGGTGCGGATATTCATGGATCCTCCTCCCGTTAGTTGTTTAATGGTCTTTACTACGAGGAACATGAACATGTCATAGGATTGAATTATATATTCTGTTTAGCGGCAGGGATAGAGTGCATTTTTATTGTGGAACAGATTGCACAGAAGTAGGAACAGGAGGAGGCCATTCAGCCCCTCTAGCCTGTTCTGCCATTCAATCGGATCACGGGCAGCTCTGTATCTTTACTCCATTTACCCGCCTTGCCTCCGTGGCCCGGATTTTGCGGTCAGCGATGAAGTAACAGCACTCGCTACTGACCTCGAAGGAAGCTGCCCACAAACTTTTAGCAAGCTCTGTGGTGTGGATTTCACCTTTCCCGATGTTACTTTCATTCTGGCACCAAGTCCAGGGGATCGCTGGCATCCAGCCACAGTGATGTCATCAAGCAGGCTAAGCAGCCAATCACATTGAAGAATTCTCACAGACTGCAAACCAGGAAGTGACAAGCAGGTTTTATCATTCATTTTTTAAATTATTTTTTCCAGAAAGTGAAACATAGATTTGGGACATACACATGGGATTAAGGTAGAAGCTGAAATATCATAAACAAACTTAAAAAAAATACATATTGAAATTTAAAAAATCTATGGAATGTTTATCAGGGAATGGAGAAATTTGATATTCCACAAATATAAAATTAGCTTTTCAGAGCCAGAGAGGTTGTTCAGCAGTAATTATGACTTAGTACGCTGTTTAAAAACTCAGTTACAACTCATTCAACAAGGCTTAACTTTTTCAAAGTTTTTTTTTTACAGTGAGAATAGAGGGTAAAGAGTGCAAGTTCATGTCAATTCAGTGATTTCTAATCTGTGAGGACTGCGACAGCATGCCCTGTGCAGGAGCCGGGTATCACTGACAGCACCTTCAGGATTTCCCCCGTTCCGCTGCGTATGTGCGGACTCCACAAGTTGCTGTCGGTGTTACACAGTAATGGCGGCGAGCGTTGACAGCTTCGCCGTCATTACAACCGCGAACTCTGGGCCATAATCTCCCGGTGGCCCTCGCCTAACAAACATCTTACTGATCTCAGTGTTGAAAATTTTCAATTGAAATTGTTGGGAAAATGGCCGTTTCTTCTTTCTTATGTTCTTAACCTCTTTTCTAGATCTTCACAAATTACACCCCACGCCGGGGACTAGACACTGTTACAGCCAGCAAAAGAAAAGTAAGTTACTGGAAGCATGCTTTGGGGGTATCCGGAATCGATCAAATCAGAAGCATTTTTGTTTGTGAAATAATTTCTACTCTGTGCAGGATAAAATTACATGAGATTTCCTGGCAGTCACAAACGTGCCAATATTTAAGCTCCGTTATTTGTTGTAATTTTACTTCATGTACACAGATCCATATTTGACCCAGATAATAACCCTGCTCGTGCTCACACCATCACGAGTAGAGACGCCACTGCAGCAATATCTGACGAAAGGTCTTCGACCTGAAACGTTAACTCTGTTTCTCTCTCCACGGATGCTGCCTGGCCTGCTGAGTTTTTCCAGCGTTTTCTGTTGTTATTTTAAATTAAAGTTTGTCGGGGTAAGTTTCCAAATTAACCTCAATTGCCAGGCTACCTTTGTGCAGAAACTCACGTTTCAAGTCGGTGGAAGTGACGCCAGTTTGCAATCTCCGACCACTATCGCAGTGTGGTTAAAAAAACATTCATGTGCTGAGCAGGAAAACATTAATTAAATCAGATAGCGAGAGGCAGCTTCCATAGCATAAGAATCTGTCGCTATAAATAAATTACACTCAGGCCAGGACTCAACCACAGTCATTGCGGAAAGTAAGTGCAGTAAAATTGCTTTTCACTATTGTGGTGAAAATAAGGGCCCTATATAATTGCAGTAAGACGTCTTTACTCTTATACTCAAATCCTCCTGTAATAAGGAATCGTAATCAATAACTGGAAACGCCAAGCAACGAATTGCACACTGCAGTGCACCCTGCAAGCTCGTTCTGCATTGTGCTTTTTCTCCTCTTCATTCTCGGGATGTGGGCGTCGCTGGCAAGTGCGCCATTTATTGCCCATCCCTAGTTGCCCTGAGAAGGTGGTGGTGGGTCGCCGTCTTCTTTGAACAGCTGCCGTCCGGGTGATGTTCTTTGTAGCGGTTTGGATACAACCGAGTGGCTCGCTGGGCCACTTCAGAGGGCGGTTAAGAGTCGACCACATTGGAGTGGAACTGGAGTCACATAGAGGCCCAGACCGGGTAAGGACGACAGGTTTCCTTCCCTAAAGGACATTAGTGAACCAGATAGGTTTTTATGACAATCCGGTAGTTTCATGGTCACCATTACTAATACTAGCTTTATTTACACTGAATTCAAATTCTTAAACTTTCAAAGCGGTGTATAACCACGACTGTCCCCCATGTATATTATTATAAGTAGACACTCGCTGATTGGATACATCACAAAGTGTATATGATGAGGCGGGTGCATCATTACACTTCTTCCAACTAATGCTAGGTAGGATATTCTCCACATGATTGTAACAAGATAACGTCAGCTGCTCTGGTGAATGATGTTCCTCAGAGGCCCCATTGCACAGAATGTATGAAGGCTATAGATGAAGCATAGAAGATCTCTGCGCTCCTCCAACTCTGGCCTCTTGCGCATCCCCGATTTTAATCGCTCCACCATTGGCGGCCGTGCCTTCAGCTGCCTGGGCCCTAAGCTCTGGAATTCCCTCCCTAAACCTCTCCGCCTCTCTCTCCTCCTTTAAGACGCTCCTTAAAACCTCCCTCTGTGACCAAGCTTTTGGTCACCTGTCCTAATATCTCCTTATGTGGCTCGGTGTCAAATTTTTGTTTGATAATCGCTCCTGTGAGGCGCCTTGGGACGTTTTACTACGTTAAAGGCGCTTCACAGGAGAGATCATGTTCATCCACCCTCTGTTAGGCCTGGATCACTTTCAGTCACCCCCACCCGCTTTACACCTGCACCACCTTATGCCTCTCTTCCACCCACCGTCCCAGACCACAGCGGTTCAATAAGGCAGCTCACTACCACCCTCTCAAGGGCAACTAGGGATGGGCAATAAATAAATGAATTTTCAAAAATGAGAGCGTGTTCTGTGCTCGTCCTAATTACACATTCCAGACAGACTGCTGGGTGTGTCTTGTCCTCCAAGGGGAGGCAATCAGAACTTTGGTGTTACAAATAGTTACAGCCATCTTATATTTATGACCCCTAGTTCTGGTCTCCCCCACAAGTGGAAATATCTTCTCTACGTCTACCCTATCAAAACCCTTGGAGGCGTGCAGAGTAATCTAGAAATCTGCAGGGTTATCGAGCACAGATTGGGAAGATTGGCAGCTCCCACTGGCAGTTCGAGCCTTCCGTGCCCATTAGTGAGCAATGAAGCCTGGTCAACCCATTCCCCTTAGCAGAGGGGTCAATAACCAGGGGGCCGAGATTTAAAGTAATGGGTAAACGGATTAAAGGGGAGTTGAGGAGAACAGTTTTCACCCAGAGGGTGGTGGGGGTCTGGAACTCACTGCCTGAAAGGGTGGTAGAGGCAGAAACCCTCATCACATTTAAAAAGTACTTGGATATGCGCTTGAAGTGCCGTAACCTACAGGGCTACGGACCAAGAGCTGGAAAGTGGGATTAGGCTGGAGAGCTCTTTGTCGGCCGGCACTGACACGATGGGCCAAATGGCCTCCTTCTGTGCTGTAAATTTCGATGAATCATCAGCAGTGCCCTGGAGTGTGATAGATCCACCCGGCTCAGATTACTGAGTGTGACACAGTGGGTTGACTTAGTTCAGAATCTTCCACTGATGGGCTTGTTATTTTGATGCCATCTTGATCCCAAAGACATCCCAATTATACTGCCCCCACCTCCATAAGATTGTCACTGTTTAGTCAATTTACAACTAAATATGTCCATTGATGTAAGAAAACTACTAGGCACTTGGTCTAAGCGTTAAACAAAGCTTTAATCAACTGTTTTTCAACATGGAGATCTAGTTGTGTCCTTCACTAGTTCCTGTTGAGGAATGTCCTAAGCAAGCTGGGCCCATGCCCGAGTATTTATACTCTCCCTGGACAGTGCAACCAGCAGGCCGCCCAGTATTACTTCATACATGAATGACAAGATTCATGTCAACCCTCCTGTCTTTATCAGTGGTGACTTCTCTTTCAGATCATGTTGTGTTCGTTGCAAGGTTTTGTTACACTTAAGAAAAACATTGTCGAATGTAGCTGTCAACCTACAGCGTGTTTAAAGTAAGATGCGCGTGCCCCCAGTAATGAGCTGAATTGGTGTATTCCTGCCCATAACAATATTGTCACACTCTTAATGCTATGTCGGACACTGTGAACTGGAATAAAAGCTGTCAAGTTGAGACTTGGCACCAGGGTTTACCAGTTTCTGCGTGGTCGTAAGTCGACATAAAAATGATGGTAGTTTGTAAACTTAACCCTAGTGGTCCCAGCTCACTGTGACTCTGGCAGGAGTCAGATGGACACCATTGGAAAGTGGCAGGGACTCGCCAATTTCCCGTCCGACCTTGTAAAGAGTCGAGCCGGGCCGGGCCGGGCCGGGCCGGGACTTTTACAAGACCACTGGTGCTGAGGATGGTCTCGGAGACAGAGCCAGTGGCGAGGACTCTTGGCACTGGAGGTTGCCGATTCTCTGGCTCAGTCGGGACCAAGGGGGAACTGGTATACCAAGCGTGATGAGGTGTTCGGGCCTCTCGATGTTGGCCCCACCAAGTTGGTCCAGGCAAGGGACGCAGTCTGGACCCTGGAAGAAACGGTCAGTATTTCTATTTTTCAAGATTTGTTGGATCAGCTTCCTCGCACAAGAGGGCCGGAGAAGAAAGTGCTTGATTCTCAAGCCGGGGAGCATCCCCACTCCAGAGGGTGCTGAATACTCTGCCTGCTTGGGGCAGGTGGGTGCATGGAGATGTGGGGCCCGTGTAAAGGAGGTGACCCTTTCCTTCCCCCCCCCTCCCCACGTCCCCAAACTCCGGTGGGGTCAAAGATGGAGTGTAATCACTGGGATCATGGCTCGCTGATTTCCTGGGCCAATATGTCTTATTGAACTCGTGCCATAGGATTGAAGAGAACAGAATTGAGAAGTGAATGATATTAAATGTAGATGTAATGGGAGGAGACTGGTGTGGAGCAGAAACACCAGCACAGACTAGCTGGGCCGAATGGCCTGTTTCTGTGCCGTATATTCTATGTAAATCAGTTAGCCAGAGCAGGAGAAAATTATTCCTTTATTTAAAAAATACAGAAGTGGAACTGTGTGGAACGTGAATGAGTGGGTACCAAGAATCAGCAGGACCAGACTCCAAAAAACCCAAGTGTGACCTCAAATGGGTCAATAAATAAATCAAAAGTGAAATAAAGGAGGGTGGGGGAGGTGGAATAACTTATAGAAATCCTGCAGGGAGAAAGGGGAAAGTGCTCACTGGGATTAATATAGAAACAGGCAGAAATACATTCAAAGGGTGATCGGAGGGGCAAAGAGAGACTTCTGAAAAGCAAAGCTCCAAGAGCAACGTGTAGAGATTTTACACAAACTCGGGTTGTATTCCCTGGAGTTTAGAAGGTTAAGGGGTGATCTGCTCAAAGTTATTAAGCGGAACAGATAGGGTAGATAGAGAGAAACTATTTCCACTGGTTGGGGAGTCCAGGACTAGGGGGCATAGTCTAAAAATTAGAGCCAGACCTTTCAGGAGTGAAGTTAGGAAACACTTCTACACACAGAGGGTGGTAGAAGTTTGGAACTCTCTTCCACAAACGGCAATTGATGCTAGATCAATTGTTCATTGTAACTCTGAGATTGATAGATTTTTGTTAACCAAACGTATTAAGGGATGTGGGGCAAAGGCGGGTAGATGGAGTTAGGACACAGATCAGCCATGATCTCATTGAATGGCGGAACAGGCTCGAGGGGCTGAATGGCCTCCTCTTCTTTCTATGTTCTCGCAGTCAGAAATCTTTCAGTATTTCTACAGTAAAAGGCAAGGGGGGGATTTGTCAGAGAAGAGGTGAGAACATTAAAAGGTGGTGTTGGACTGGAAACAGGGTGAGAGTAAACATTCTGAATTATTACTTCCTTTCGAGTAGTCACAAGGGAAGATATGAGCAACATACTATCCCCAAACAGAGAGAGCCCAGGCAAAATTAGCAACCTATAGGAACATAAGAATTAGGAGCAGGAGTCGGCCATTCGGCCCCTCGAGCCTGCTCCGCCATTCAATAAGATCATGGCTGATCATCGACCTCAACTCCACTTTCTCGCCCAATCTCCATATCCCTTGATTCCCCTGGAGTCCAAAAATCTATCGATCTCTGTTTTGAATATACTCAACGACTGAGCCTCACAGCCCTCTGGGGTAGAGAATTCCAAAGATTCACAACCCTCTGAGTGAAGAAATTTCTCCTCATCTCAGTCCTCAATGGCCGACCCCTTATCCTGAGACTATGCCCCCGAGTTCCAGACTCTCCAGCCTAGGGGAAACCTCTCGGCATCTACCCTGTCAATCCCCCTCAGAATCTGATGTTTCAATGAGATCACCTCTCATTCTTCTAAACTCCAGAGAGTGTAGGCCCAATCTACTCAATAATGGATTCCGGAGTTAGTAAAATGGAACTTTGCACCGCTGGAATGCGCTGCCTGAAAGGGCGGTGGAAGCAGATTCAGTAGTGACTTTCAAAAGGGGAATTGGATAAATACTTGAAGAGGAGAAATGTGCAGGGCTGTGGGGAAAGAGCAGGGGGGAGTAGGGACTAATTGGAGAGCTCTTTCAAAGAGCCGGCACAGGCACGATGGGCCGAATGGCTCCCCTCTGTGCTGTGTGATCTAGGAATTGCAAATCTCATTGTAACTTACTTAATTAAATGTAGATATTGGACCTACAGGTAAAGAACATGTTCTCACTGCATGTGACAGATTAGCGTGTATATACCGCGCATCGCCTTACTTCATTGACCTGGTGAGAGAATTAGAAAAGCTGTCCAGTTATAGCAAGGTGCATCAGATCTCCATCTCCAAGCAGCACATCACACGCACAACGTCGTTCTCCCACCAGCTGAAGTGGTTGTGCAGACGAATATTGAGGAAGTACCTCGGTGATCCCCGGAGCCTCATCTTTACGGTAAGACTCGGGAACGACGACTGGTGTTTATTACAGCAAAAGCAGAATACTGCGGGTGCTGGAAATCTGAAATAAAAACAGAAAACGCTGGGAACACTCGGCAGGTCAGGCAGCATCTGTGGAGAGAGAAACCGAGTTAACGTTTCAGGTCAATGACCCTTTGTCAAAACGTTCTGCATTTCCAGCATTTTCTCTTTTTATTTGTGCTTATTCTAAGTTTATCTTAGCCAGGAGACAGATGGGAGGGAGTTGCCAGCGCATTCACGATGGTTTTAAAACCGGAATCTGTTGTTACAGTTCCAACCTTGCAGTGAATATTCCAACATTAATGCGTGGAACCACTTTCACAACTGGAACGCCTTCTGTATGAATCAATAATTTCTATAGTTAGCTCATCGGAATTCAAAACAAACAGTGACACAAAAAATATTCATATCTCAGCTTTCAGCTCATTCCAGGCTGGCTTTGTAAAGCCGGTTTTTAGAAAGCACCTGACTGACGGGAAGCCTCACTGAGCAGACATCCTTGCCCACAGTTTCCTGATCTGCATGGTCAGTCCACAAAGCTCCTCGCTGTTAGACCTGGCTCGGTGGGTAGCCCTCTCGTCTCTGAGTCAGGGTCGGAGTGGCACTAATTGGAGAGCCTCTTTCACAGGCATGAGGAGCCGAATGGCCTCCTTCTGTGTTTCGAAGACTACGTTTATGGTGTCGGCCATGGCTCAGTGAGCAGCACTCTCGTCTCTGAGTCAGAAGGTCAGAGGGTTCAAATCCCACTCCAGAGACTTGAGCACAAAAATCTAGGCTGACACTCCAATGCAGTACTGAGGGAGCGCCGCACTGTCGGAGGGGCGGTACTGAGGGAGTGCCGCACTGTCGGAGGGGCAGTACGGAGAGAGCGCCGCACTGTCGGAGGGGCAGTACTGAGGGAGCGCTGCACTGTTGGAGGGGCGGTACTGAGGGAGCGCCGCACTGTCGGAGGGGCAGTACTAAGGGAGCGCCGCACTGTCGGAGGGGCAGTACGGAGAGAGCGCCGCACTGTCGGAGGGGCAGTACGGAGAGAGCGCCGCACTGTCGGAGGGGCAGTACTGAGAGAGCGCCGCACTGTCGGAGGGGCAGTACTGAGGGAGCACCGCACTGTCGGAGGGGCAGTACTGAGGGAGCGCCGCACTGTCGGAGGGACAGTACTGAGAGAGTGCTGCACTGTCGGAGGTGCCGTCTTTCGGATGAGACGTTAAACCGAGGCCCCGTCTGCCCCCTGAGGTGGATGTAAAAGATTCCACGGCACTATTTTGAAGAGCAGGGGAGGAGTTCTCCCCGGTGTCCTGGGGTCAATATTTATCCTTCAACCAACATCACTAAAAACAGATTATCTGGTCATTATCACATTGCTGTTTGTGGGAGCTTGCTGTGCGCAAATTGGCTGCTGTGTTTCCTACATTACAACAGTGACTACACTTCAAAAAGTACTTCATTGGCTGTGAAGCGCTTTGGGACGTCCTGAGGTCGTGAAAGGCGCTGGAGAAATGCAAGTCTGTCTTTCTGTTTTATACTTAACACGTAAGTGGAATTCCTGTCTGATGCTCCTCTCAGCAAGGGACATAGAAACCGGATGCTGCAGAATATTCGGGTAAACTCTCTGTTTGCACAAAGCCTCCCCTACTCTCTCCCCGAGTGGTGTATATTGGGAACCCAGGCGCCTGTGGACCATGTTTCTCCATTCATTTAAATCAAACAAACTCTCCATGTTTCCAGGAGAGAGACTCCTTGCTACAACAACAGCTTGTATTTATACGGCACCTTTAACGTAGTAAAACGTCCCAGGGCGCTTCACAGGAGCGATTATCAAACAAAACTTGACACCAAGCCACGTGAGATATTAGAACAGGTGACCAAAAGCTTGGTCAAAGAGGGAGGTTTTAAGGAGCATCTTAAAGGAGGAGAGAGAGGCGGAGAGGTTTAGGGAGGGAATTCCAGAGCTCAGGGCCCAGGCAGCTGAAGGCACGGCCGCCAATGGTGGAGCGATGGAAATAGGAACATGGAAGTGAAATATGTACCTTAAAAAAAGTTGGTTTCGGGAGTATTAACAGATTAAAACATCTAATTTATTTTGCCAAAGAGGGCACCTTTGCAGTGTGGTGCCGATAGGAACCCGCTCTGTTCCCATATCCCACAACCAAACAGCCCCAATTTTTATAACTCTTTCTTCATATTTGTATTTCTTTAAAGCAGGCAGCACCCAAGTGAATCTGTGCTGTGCCCTCTCCCTGTTGCCTCACCGACCTTCCTATCGTGTGGAGCCCCAGACTGTGGGTGGGTTGATGATCGGGTTAGCCCCACACAGGCCGTGTAAATGATCCAGGCCAGAAAATCCTCCTGATCCTGCTCTCTGCTCCTGTCTAGCTCCCGGACAATGCGAAAACCTGCCCTATAATGTAATATTTAAGGGTTATTTAACAACCATTAGCTTTGTTCTTAGAATTGTGATTTTTTTTAAATTACTTTGTCCATTCAAGGAGTAAATATATATTTATATAAATTTTATATCTGTACATTTTTATAGACATATATATATATGTCTCTATCTCTCTCTCTATCATTCTCTCCCTGTTTGTCTGTCTGTCTATCTCTATCAATCTCTCCTCGCTATCTCAATCTACCTCAACCAACATCACTAAAACAGATTATCTGGTCATTTATCACATTGCTGTTTGTGGGAGCTTGCTGTGCGCAAATTGGCTGCCGCGTTTCCCACATTACAACAGTGACCACACTTCAAAAAGTACTTAATTGGCTGTAAAGCGCGTTGAGACGTCCGGTGGTCGTGAAAGGCGCTGGAGAAATGCAGGTCTTTCTTTATCTATCTCTCTATCTCTCTATGTATGTACGTATGTATAACTGGAGTGAGATCTTCTGGAAGAAGGGATCTGTCCAGTAACTAAAATCAATCACCCCACCGGTTTACTGTTTGTTTTCCTGAGCACTTTACTAACAGATTACCTAGCTCTCAATGGATGGCTAGACACTCTTGGAAGTATGGAGATTTGGGACTCCTCCATGAGAGAGACCTAAGATACAAGAGTCGAAATATTCTACAGTAAGAAGGCTAGAAAAGACCCAGAAAAATAACCGCTCCCCAAAGGCATGTCAGCGTCCCGTGTGAGGATCCACCGTGTCCCAAGCAGCCCAGACAGCGGCCTTCTCAGAAGGGTGTTCCTCCACAACAACAGCAACTTTATACAGCGCTCTTTAATGTAGTCATACGTCCCAAGGTGCTCCATAGGGACGTAATCAGACAATTTGACCCCGAGCCACATAAGGAGATATTGGGACAAGTGACCAAAAGCTTGGTCAAAGAAGTCGGTTTTAAGGAGCGTCTTAAAGGAGGAGAGAGAGGCGGAGAGGTTTAGGGAGGGAATTCCAGAGCTCGGGGCCCTGGCAGCTGAAGGCACGGCCGCCAATGGTGGGGCGATGGAAATCGGGGGATGCGCAAGAGGCAAAGGTGGAATGCCACTTGTGCCTCACCTCGCTGTTTTCAGAATATCCTCCGGCATTAGATTGAACCAAGTACTTTTTCTGGTCAGCGCAAGTGCCAGGTCCTCGTAGGTGGGGAATGGCAAAAGTTAATGGCCCAGAAATTTGACTCGGAGGCTTGCCGCGGGGGTAAGGATCACCCGCGATATCACACTCCGCGCCGGCCGTTGTGTTTCGGGCCCACACGAACTTCGGGTCCTGGGCCTCTCCCTGGTGCCGGCGCGCAGTGCTTGCGTGTCCCAGAGGCGCAGTTAGTGCGATGCGACCTCTGGGATCATGTGGGCCATGGAGAGCCAATGGCAGCACACTATCTTTCATTCATTCATACAAATTGCCCCCAAAAGAACAGCTAAACCGCAAATAAATTTTTTTTAAAAACCATTACATTAATAAAATAACTATAGTTAAATAAATTAACCACTTTAAACAAAAATTTAAATTTTTGAAAAAATTTAAATTCTTTTTAAAAGTTATAAAAATAAACTTACCTTTCTTTAAAGTCTCTAAAAAAGATAAACCTGTTGAAAAATTTTTTAAATTATACTTAATTAACTACTTACCTTGTTAAAAGGGGGTCTTACACCTGCTTTTTTATGTGTAAATTCTTCCATACTTACCCTCGCGTTCAAACCTGAAAAAAAACCTAAGTGTGCTGCGTGCGCGCAGCCTCTAGTGCGCACGCGGTTCACCTAGGAACCGCCCCCTTCACCATACCGGAAGTGCCGGTTTCCCGCGCATGCGCAGTGCATGCAGGAAACCGGCACTTCGGGAACGAATACGGGTGAGTACGCATTGAGTACTCACCCGTTCTTGGCTGAATTTTTGGGCCAATATGACTTATGTAATTAAAAAATAATGAACAAGTTACAATTCAACTAAACGCCAGATCTGGACTGGCTGGTGACCTCACAGAGTGGGAATGGTGATGGGGAGAGGACTCTACTGCTCCGCAGTGTCGCCGAGCGACCAGAGTGTGGAACTGCAGGGGGACCCAAACGGTTCTTCAGAGTATTCCAACTCCACATGAATGCGTCAATCCTCGTAAAGCTGTGTCGGGGCAAGTGTCGCCAGATGTGGAAAGAATTAACACTGAAAAAACACTGCTGACAACGGACTTTTGAATGGAGGGATGACAGTACACACCTATTTAAAGAGAGGCTTGCATTTCTACAGCGCCTTGCACGACCTCGGGGGCGTCCCAAAGCGCTTTACAGCCAATGAAGTACTTTTTGAAGTGTGGTCACTGTTGTAATGTAGGAAACGCGGCAGCCAATTTGTACACAGCAAGCTCCCACAAACAGCAATGTGATAATGACCAGATCATCTGTTTTTAGTGATTATACCTATTGGCCCCGGGACACCGGGGAGAACTGCCCTGCTCCTCTTCGAAATAGTGGCCGTGGGATCTTTTACGTCCACCTGAGGGAGCAGACGGGGCCTCGGTTTAACGTCTCATCCGAAAGGCGAATTTTACTAATGTATATTTGTATAGTCAGTAATGGAGGAGCAGCATCCCGCCAGTGTTATTGCTTGTTTAGATAGTCCCGAACTCACTGCTCTTCTCACATTGATCCAGGTGCTGATAGTAACGCTGCTCTGTATGATTTTGGGATTCGTGTTTTTCCATCTTAAATTCAATCGTTTTGGGATTCACAACAGGTCAGTACGATTCCACAGAATGTAGCACACAGAAAGCAAATAGTATGTTCGCCTTTATTACAAAGGGATTGGAGTACAAGGGTAAAGAAGTCTTACTACAATTATATAGGGCCTTGGTGAGACCACACCTGGAGTATTGTGTACAGTTTTGGGCTGTGGATACTGAGTCGTTGAGGATATTCAAGGCTGAGATCGCTAGATTTTTGAACTCTAGGAAATCAAGGGTTATGGGGGTCAGGCGGGAAAGTGGAGTTGAGGTCGATGATCAGCCATGATCTTATTGAATGGCGGAGCAGGCTCGAGGGGCCGAATGGCCGACTCCTGCTCCTATTTCTTGCGTTAAGTTCACACTATATCATTTAATTAAGAAAATGCAGAACATAGACAACACATTATAACCCACATGTACGAGCCTCCACAACCCTCTGGGGTAGAGAATTCCAAAGATTCACAACCCTTTGAGTGAAGAAATTTCTCCTCATCTCAGTCCTAAATGGCCGACCCCTTTATTCTGAGACTGTGACCCCTGGTTCTAGACTCCCCAGCTAGGGGGAAACATCCTCCCTGAATCTACCCTGTCAAGCCCTGTAAGAATTTTGTATGTTTCAATGAGATCACCTCTCATTCTTCTAAACTCGAGAATATAGGCCTAGTCTACTCAGTCTCTCCTCATAGGACAATCCCCCCATCCCAGGAACCAGTCTGGTGAACCTTCGTTGCACTCCCTCTATAGCAAGTATATCCTTCCTTAGGTAAGGAGACCAAAACTGTACACAATACTCCAGGTGTGGTCTCAGCAAGGCCCTATATAATTGCAGTAAGACGTCTTTACTCTTATTCTCAAATCCTCTTGTAATAAAGGCCAACATACCATTTGCTTTCTTAATTGCTTGCTGTACTGCATGTTAAATTTCTGTGATTAGTGTACAAGGACACCCAGGTCCCTCTGAACACCAACATTTCCCAGTCTCAATTTAAAAAATATTCTGCTCTTCTATTTTTCCTACCAAAGTGGATAACTTCACATTTCTCCACATTATATTCCATCTGCCATGTTCTTGACCACTCACTTAGCCTGTCTATATCCCCTTGAAGCCTCCTTGAATCCTCCTCACAACTTACTTTCCCACTTAGCTTTGTATCGTCAGCAAACTTGGATATATTGCACTCGGTCCCCTCATCCAAATCATTGATGTAGATTGTGAATAGCTGAGGCCCAAGCACTGATCCTTGCGGTATCCCACTAGTTACAGCCTGCCAACCCGAAAATTACCCGTTTATTCCTACTCTCTGTTTTCTGTCCGTTAACCAATCCTCAAGCCATGCTAATATATTACCCCAAATCATGAGCCCTTATCTTGCACAACAACCTTTAACACATGGCACCTTATCGAATGCTTTTTGGAAATCCAAATATACTACATCCACTGGTTCCCCCATATCTACCCTGCTAGTTACACCCTCAAAAAACTCTAACAGATTTGTCAAACACGATTTCCCTTTCATAAATCCGTGTTGACTCTGCTCAACCATATTATGTTGGACACAACATTCCTGCCGGCGTAGCCCAGGACTGGTTGTGAATGGGCGGCGCAGCCCCTTAAAGAGGCCCCGCACCCAGAAAAAAATGAGGGGGAACATTGGTTGGACAATGTTCTATCGTAATTGTAAAGACTAATTTTTTTTTTTACTTCCTTCCTTCACAGAACTGGGCTTTTGTTTTTCATTGTGAATTGCCAGATGTACAGCAGTATCTCTACCATTGAACTTCTAGTAACAGAAAAGAAGATTTTAATGTAGGTATTTTTTGACGACAACAAAGGAATCAGAAAGGAACTCCTTGGTGGCAACTATTCCCAAATTTACCCAGAAATTTTTCATAGAATAGAATCTCACAGCACGGGAGGAGGCAATTCAGCCCATCGTGACTGTGCTGGCTCTTTGAAAGAGCTCTCCAATTAGTGCCACTCCCCCCTGCTCTTTCCCCACAGCCCTGGGTCACTTCAGTGATTTCAAAATTTACTTATAGCTAATGAGGACATTTTTCCTTTTCAAGTATTTATCCAATTCCCTTTTGAAAGTTACTATTGAATCTGCTTCCACCGCCCTTTCAGGCAGCGCATTCCAGATCACAACAACTCGCTGTGTAAAAAAAATTCTTCTCATCTCCCCTCTGGTTCTTTTGCCAATTATCCTCAATCTGTGTCCTCTGGTTACCGACCCTCCTGCCACTGGGAACAGTTTCTCCCAATTTACTCCTACATTACAACAGTGACTACACTTCAAGAAGTACTTAATTGGCTGTAAGGGACGTCCTGAGGTCGTGAAAGGCGCTATACAGTGTCAGCTGTGGCTCAGTGGGCGGCACTCTCTCTCTCGCCTCTGAGTCAGAAGGTTGTGGGTTCAAATCCCACTCCAGAGACTTGCACACATAAATCCAGGCTGCCACTCCAGTGCAGTGCTGAAGGAGTGCTGCACTGTCAGAGGTGTCGTCTTTCAGATGAGACGTTAAACCTCTGCTCTCTCAGGTGGGTGTAAAAGATCCCACAGCACTATTTCGAAGAAGAGCAGGGGATTTCTCCCCTGTGTCCTGGGGCCAATATTTATCCCTCAACCAACATCACTAAAAAACAGAAGATCTGGTCATTATCACATTGCTGTTTGTGGGATCTTGCCGTGTGCAAATTGGCTGCCGCGTTTCCTACATTACAACAGTGGCTACACTTCAAAAAGTACTTCATTGGCTGTAAAGCACTTTGGGACGTCCGGTGGTCGTGAAATGCGCTATATAAATCCAAGTCTTTCTTTTTTCTGTCAAAACCCCACATGATTTTGAACATCTCTATTAAATCTCCCCTTAACCATCTCTGCTTTAAGGAGAACAAATAGTCTCTCCTATTTAAAAAAATATATATATATCAATTCTTGGTGAAACTTATACCAAGCTCTTGCAGTTCAAACAGTTTATTGAAGGTAAGCGGTGATTAGTTGGGTCACTTCAGTAATTTCAACATTTATTTATAGCTAACGAGGAAAATAGTATAAAGACACCATTTTAAATTTGATGGGATGAAAGCTGCAAAAAAAAATTATTAACCACCAAATGTGGAAAATATATCTGTGCAGCAGTGTGCACTTATTTTTATTGATAGAAAATTGGAGTGTTTGTTCCAGCACTGGTGGTGATGAATGTTTGCTCTGTCATTTAGTACTGGCTCCCCAGATCTTCTCCTTAAAAGAACGTGTCAACATTTTATATTTGGATTTGGCATAAATAGCTGTAAGTGAAAGATAGGTTCATTGTCAAGCAATACTCTAATGTAAGAATTAGGAGCAGGAGTCGGCCATTCGGCCCCTCGAGCCTGCTTCGCCATTCAGTAAGATCATGGCTGATCTCGACCTCAACTCCACTTTCCCGCCCGGTCCCATATCTCTTGATTCCCCTAGAGTCCAAAAATCTATCGATCTCAACCTTGAATATATTCAACGACTGAGCCTCCACAGCCCTCTGGGGCAGAGAATTCCAAAGATTCACAACCCTCTGAGTGAAGAAATTTCTCCTCATCTCAGTCCTAAATGGCCGACCCCTTATTCTGAGACTGTGACCCCTGGTTCTAGACTCCCCAGCCAGGGGAAACATCCTCCCTGTCAAGCCCTGTAAGAATTTTGTACATTTCAATGAGATCACCTCTAATTCTTCTAAACTCTAGGGAATATAGGCCTAGTCTACTCAATCTCTCCTCATAGGACAATCCCCCCATCCCAGGAATTGGTCTACTAAACCTTTGTTGCATGCCCTCTATAGCAAGTATATCCTTCCTTAGGTAAGGAGACCAAAACTGTACACAATACTCCAGGTGTGGTCTCACCAGGGCCCTATATAATTGCAGAAAATTGTACCAGGAAAAGTGAGCGTGCTGTAGTCCATGCATCCCCATTCCCAGCAAGGGCACAGAGTGAAGACCCTACTCCAAGGCAATCGACTGAGCTTTTGTTAAGTGGGACCCTCCAGACATAAAGGTTGCATCCACATTCCAGAATGGGAGGCTACTGGAATTCTGTTCCGGGATCTGTAACATCGGGCTCGTGGCCCAAGGTGACCTGCTGACCTCTGACCCAGGGATGTTCTAAGCAAACCGAGGTCCCTGAGGAAGAGCTGACGGTGAGATTTCAAAGTCCTCATTAGCATCTTAAACTCCCTCCATGATCCGCTTCCCGTGGGGATCCTAACTCTATTGTCATTTGGGCGTTGAGTAACTGCACTGCAAACGTACTCCGAGCGGGAGGTGGAGAGGCGGCAACCTCCGTGCTTTTTAGAAAGAAAGACTTGCATTTCTCCAGCACCTTTCACATCCTCAGGACGTCCCAAAGCACTTTCCAGCCAATCACGTACTTTTTGAGGTGTGGTCACTGTTGTAATGTGGGAAACGCAGCAACCAATTTGCGCACAGCAAGATCACTCAAACAGCAATGTGATAATGACCAGATAATCTGTTTTAGTGATGTTGGTTGAGGGATAAATATTGGTCAGGACACCGGGGAGAACTCCCCTGCTCTTCTTCAAAATAGTGCCATGGGATCTTTTACATCCACTTGAGAGAGCAGATGGGGCCTCGGTTTAATGTCTCATCTGAAAGACGGCACCTCCGACAGTGCAGCACTCCCTCAGTACTGCCCCTCCAACAGTGCGGCGCTCCCTCAGTACAGCCCTCCGACAGTGAGGCGCTCCCTCAGTACTGCCCCTCCAACAGTGCGGCGCTCCCTCAGTACAGCCCTCCGACAGTGAGGCGCTCCCTCAGTACTGCACTAGAGTGTCAGTCTCGATTTTTCTGCTCAAGTCTCTGGAGTGGGACTTGAACCCACAACCTTCTGACTCCGAGGCGAGAGAGAGAGTGCTACCCACTGAGTCACAGCTGACACAAATTGAAATTGAATTGAAACGTATCCTAACTCGCAGCAAGTCCCTCGCTGACCTACATTGGCACCCAGTCCGGCAACGCCTCGATTTAAAAATTCTCATCCTTGTTTTCAAATCCCTCCATGGCCTCGCCCCTCCCTATCTCTGTAACCTTCTCCAGCCCCACAACCCCCCCGAGATCTCTGCACTCCTCTAATTCTGGCCTCTTGCGCATCCCCGATTTTAATCGCTCCACCATTAGCGGCCGTGCCTTCAGCTGCCTGGGCCCCGAGCTCTGGAATTCCCTCCCTAAACCTCTCCGCCTCTCTCTCCTCCTTTGAGACGCTCCTTAAAACCGACCTCTTTGACCAAGCTTTTGGTCGCCTGTCCTAATATCTCCTTATGTGACTCGGTGTCAAATTTTGTCTGATAATCGCTCCTGTGAAGAGCCTTGGGACGTTTTACTATGTTAAAGGCGCTGTATAAATACAAGTTGTTTAATTATATTAAAAAATGTTATCAAATAAAGCTATCACGTTATAGCGGCCATCGCGTATAGCGGGCAAATCGCATTGGCATGAACGCCCCTGGTATATGCGCTGGGGTACTGCGTCTCACATGAAGAAGCACCTGGGGGGGGGAGAATCAGCTCCAACCCTCCAGCCTGAGTGTGAAGAGATTCTACACAGTTAGAACCCAAGTATCATTTATTAGAAATTCATGTGGACTGTAAAAGTATTGTGCTCGAGTTTCCGCCAGTAATGTCGGCGCAATTCGGGCAGAATCGGCCGAACCAGTGCCAAAGAATTTTAAACGGAAGCGAGTTCCGCCCAGAACCACTCGCGTTCCTGTTTTCCGCAAAGTATTAAATGGTTCAGCGTGGGTTTTTTTTAAAAGACATTTTCAGTGATTTTCAATCCGGTTACTCACAGGCGGAGACCTGGACATACTGATTAAAAATGCTTACTTTTGCTGATAAACCCAGTTTAAGCTGAATCAATAAATCTGCACCAGGATACCGCTGGTAAATACATCGACATAAGAACATAAGATGCAGGAGCAGGAGTCGGCCATTCAGCCCCTCGAGCCTGCTCCACCATTCAATGACATCATGGCTGATCTGATCTTGGCCTCAACTCCACTTCCCTGCCCGCTCCCCATAACCCTTGACTCCCTTACCTTTCAAAGATCTGTCTATCTCCACCTTAAATATGTTCAATGACCCAGCCTCCACAGCTCTCTGGGGAAGAGAATTCCAAAGACTCACGACCCTCTGAGAGAAGAAATTCCTCCTCATTTCTGATTTAAAAGGGTGCCCCCTTATTCTGAAATTATGCCCCCTAGTTCTAGATTCCCCCACGAGGGGAAACATCCTGTCTGCATCTACCCTGTCAAGCCCTTCAGAATCTTATATGTTTCAATAAGATCACCTCCAATGTATTCTAAACTCCAATGAGTATAGGCCCAACCTGCTCAACCTTTCCTCATAAGACAACCCCTTCAACTCCGGAATCAACCTCGTGAACCTTCTCTGCACTGCCTCCAATGCAAGTATATCCTTCCTTAAATATGGAAACCAAAACTGTACGCAGTACTCCAGGGCGTGTCTCACCAAAGAACACTTTATAATGGAAATAAAGAAAAGATTCCGCTCTGTTACGCTGCCCGATTGCGCTGGTTCACAGGAGATTTTACGTTTGTGGTTATGCAAATGAATTTTGGTGGAAATTTGAAGCCTAACTTAACGGGCGCAATTTCCCGATTTTGCCCCAAGCGGAAACTTTACCCCATGATTTATTTCACCCGTTAATAATCGTTTATTTTCCTTGTTTCCCTCAACAGCCACGAATATATCAGTGGGTACTACTCGCTGCCTGCTTACTTCATTTCAAAGTTGTTGGTCGATATAATGCCGCTAAGGGCCATTCCGAGCGTTATTTTTAACAGTACAACCTATTTCCTGGTAGGTGAGTGGAGAACCAAATACTTTTTTTTTAAAGTCTGTCCCACTGTAGTTCTTTATTCCAATTTGGCCACCGCACCACACCACAGAAAAACATTTACAGACGTCACATAGTCATCCCAAGTGTAAAGAGGATGAGCTAGGAGGAAGGATTAGACAAGGGAAACATTAATGAGGTTATAGACTTTTAAATTTATCTTTTGGTGAGAAGCAGGAGAATGAGACCCCATCACCATGCTTAAGAATCTCCAAAGCCAGCGGAGAAATCCATCCAGGTAGAGATTATTTTTACCCACTATACGGCAATGCCGACAGTGCGACGCTCCCTCAGTACTGCCCCTCCGACAGTGCGGCACTCCCTCAGTACTGCCCCTCCGACAGTGCGGCACTCCCTCAGTACTGCCCCTCCGACAGTGCGGCGCTCCCTCAGTACTGACCCCCCGACAGTGCGGCGCTCCCTCAGTACTGACCCTCTGACAGTGCAGCACTCCCTCAGTACTGCCCCTCTGACAGTGCGGCACTCCCTCAGTACTGTCCCCTCCGACAGTGCGGCGCTCCCTCAGTACTGCCCCTCCGACAGTGCAGCACTCCCTCAGTACTGACCCTCTGACAGTGCGGCGCTCCCTCAGTACTGTCCCTCCGACAGTGCGGCGCTCCCTCAGTACTGCCCCTCCGACAGTGCGGCGCTCCCTCATTACTGACCCTCTGACAGTGCGGCGCTCCCTTAGTACTGCCTCTCCGACAGTACGGCGCTCCCTCAGTACTGCCCCTCCGACAGTGCGGCGCTCCCTCAGTACTGCCCCTCCGACAGTGCGGCGCTCCCTCAGTACTGACCCTCTGACAGTGCGGCGCTCCCTCAGTACTGACCCTCTGACAGTGCAGCGCTCCCTCAGTACTGACCCTCTGACAGTGCGGCGCTCCCTCAGTACTGCCCCTCCAACAGTGCGGCGCTCCCTCAGTACTGCCCCTCCGAAAGCACAGCGCTCCCTCAGTACTGCACTGGAGTGTCAGCCTGGATTTTTGTGCTCCAGGTCCCTGGAATGGGACTTGAACCCACGACCTTCTGACTCCCATAGTTTAGTGAAAAGGTAGAACTTCTGATCAGCAGAGCTGTATCTGGACGCTCAATGTGCTGCTGCTACATTCCTGGCGTGCCGTTCCACGCAGGCATTAATCTCACTGAAGTCCGCAGGTTAACGGTGCGACACTAACCTGAAGTGTGACAGATGTTGGCAATAATCTGACCGCTGGGATTATAGAGGCAGAAACATTTGCTTGTTCAAGACCCAGCTCGATGCTTTAATGGAAGAGTTAGGGTTCCGGGCGGGATGGGCTTTGAATTCTCTTGGATTGACTTGAATGCCCTCAGATTTTCTTGTGTCAATTTTGTATCGGAGAGTCGAGTAAATCATGATCAGTGAGATGTGACTGATGCTCTCATTAGTGTCGAGCGTTTACTAATGCGTGTGACGGCATGTCACCTTGCTCACCCGGCGTGTCACCTTGCTCACCAGGAGTGGATGTTGGAAATTGGTGGGTGCGTTCACTAACATTTTCTCTTCCCTAAAATTAATGGACAGAGAATTGTGGCCAAGTGGCTCTTCCACACGACTTTTCCGATTCCCGATCACCCATTCTGTGGTGGCACGGGAGAACCTGCCCTCGCGCTCACTAGCTGGCAGCAGTATATTTTCTTAGATTGGGCACCGAAAGGATCGGCATCCAAGGCACTCCAACGTATTGGCTGCTGCGTCAGTGAATTGAGCCGCTCGGAGACACACCAACCAAGCAACACGTCTTCAAAACAACTCCAGCTATGAGTGAAAACCTGAAACAGTAACTACCTGGGGGGGTGGCCAACAGTGAGGATACCAATCGACTGCAACAGGACATAGAAAGGCTAGCAGAATGGGTAGACAACTGGCAGATAGAATTTAATACACAGAAGTGTGAGGTGATGCATTTTGGCAGAAGGAACAGGGAGAGGCAATATACACTCAATGGCACAGTTTTAAAGAGTGTGCAGGGACAGAGACCTGGGAGTTAATGTGCATAGGTCCCTGAAGGTGGTGGAACATATTGAGAGAGTGGTTAGCAAAGCATATGGGATCTTAGGCTTCATAAATAGAGGTATTGAGTACAAAAGTAGAGAAGTTATGCTGAACTTTTATAAAGCGCTAGGGAAAGCCAACCCCAATCGTACCCTCCTCCTGACAATGTTTAGAACATGGTCTTGTCATAACCAACACCTTGTTCCGTCAGAGAGACAAGTACAAGGCTTCATGGCAACACCCTCGCTCCAAGCACTGGCATCTGCTGGACTACATCATCGTCTGAGCGAGGGACCGCAAGGACGTCCGCATCACCCGCGCCATGACAGGAGCTGACGACTGCTGGAATGACCACTGCCTAATCCGCTCTGTCATCTCCATCAATGTAGCCCCAAAACAACGGCAGCAACAGAAACAATGCCGCAGGAAAATCAACGCTGGAGCACTCAAAGACCCTGCTAAGAAAGCCCTATTCAGCCTGCGCCTCACAACCAACCTGACGATTCAGTGATTCAGAGACACAGAGTGTCCACAGTGCCTGGTCTGCACTCAAGGCCTCCATAATCAGCACCTGTGAAGAGACGCTCGGTCACTCGACCAGGAAACACCAAGACTGGTTCGACGAGAACGACCAGGAGATCCAGGAGCTAATAAGCTGCAAGCGCAAGGCATTCCTGATCTGGAAACAGCAACAGAACTCGAGAGCAAGAAAGCAGCTCTACAGACGCCTGAAGGCCGAGGTCCAACAAAAAACTCGCGACCTAAAGAACAGATGGTGGGTGGAGAAAGCGCAGGAGATCCAGCTGCTAGCCGACAACTACGACATGCGTGGATTCTTTAGCGCAGTCAAGACGCCTACGGCCCAAGCACCCAAGGTCCTACCCCACTGCGGGCCAAGAACAGAGAGGTACTCATCAAGGACAGAGAGGCAGTCAGTGCCCGCTGGAAGGAGCACTTCGAAGATCTCCTTAATCGAGACTCTGTCTTCGACGCGAGTGTCCTCAACTCCATCCCGCAGCATGTTACCCGCCACCACCTCAGCACAACCCCAGCCCAGCATGAGGTTGAAAAGGCCACCGACAACTGAAAAACAACAAGGCCTCAGGAGCAGATGGAATCCCTGCCGAGGCACTAAAGCATAGCGGAGAAGCACTACTGGCGCGAATACATGAACTCATTTCTCTTATTTGGAAGGAGGAGAGCATGCCAGGGGACTGTCAACAAGGCAGATGTCGATGACAAAGTCCAACACCACCTTTAGTGCAGCCTTCGGTTGCCTGAGGAAGAGAGTGTTTGAAGACCAGGACCTCAAACCCAGCACCAAGCTCATGGTCTACAGAGCAGTAGTGATACCCGCCCTGCTGTATGCTTCAGAGACATGGACCATGTACAGCAGGCACCTCAAAGCACTGGAGAGGAACCAACAACGCTGCCTCCATAAGATCCTGCAAATCCATTGGCAGGATAGGCGCACCAACGTCGGTGTTCTCGCTCAGGCCAACATTCCCAGCATCGAAGCTTTGACCACGCTCGATCAGCTCCGATGGACAGGCCACATCGTCCGCATGCCCGATACAAGACTCCCAAAACAAGCGCTCTACTCGGAGCCCCAGGTGGGCAGAAGAAACGCTTCAAGGACACCCTCAAAGCCTCCTTGAAAAAGTGCAACACCTCCACCAACACCTGGGAATCCCTGGCCCAAGACCGCACAAAGTGGAGGAGAAGCATCCGGGAAGGTGCCGAACACCTCGAGTCTCTTCACCGGGAGCAAGCGGAAGCCAAGCGCAAACAGCGGAAGGAGTGCACGTCAACCCAAGCACCCCACCCACCTGCCCCTTCAACCACCATCTGCCCCACCTGTGACCGAGACTGTAGGTCCCGCATTGGACTCATCAGTCACCTGAGAACTCATTTTTAGTGTGGAAGCAAGTCATCCTCGGTTCCGAGGGACTGCCTAAGAAGAAGAAGGTTAGGTCACAACTGGAGTAGTGCATCCACTTTCGGAAGGATGTGAAGGCCCTTGAGAGGGTGCAGAGATTTACCAGAATGGTTCCGGGGATGGGGGATCTTAGCTACAAGGACAGGTTGGAGAAGCTGGATTTGTTTTCATTAGAGCAAAGGAGGTTGAGGGGTGATTTGATGGAGGTGTACAAGATTATGACGGGTTTGGATAGGCTAGACGGGGAAAGGCTGTTCCCACTAGTTGATGGTACAAGGACTAGGGGACACAGATTTAAGGTTTTGGGCAAGTGAGGAAAAACTATTTTACGCAGCGAGTGGTGAGGACCTGGAACTCGCTGCCGACGGAAGTGGTGGAAGCGGAGACACTCAATGTTTTCAAGGGGAGACTGGATAGGCACTTGAGGGAAATAAACTTGCAGGGCTACGGCGATAGAGCGGGGGAATGGGACTGACTGGATTGCTCTACAGAGAGCCGGCACGGACTCGATGGGCCGAATGGCCTCCTTCTGTGCCGTTATGACTCTACGGCTCTATGACTTATGTCAGTAAGTGCATTACTAAAAAGAAGGCGCATCATTCCAGGTAGAAAATGAGTTCCTCAATATTTCATTGAGATTAAACACGAGAACATGCTGTTGAAACTACATCTTCTAGACTGTCCTTCTCCTTTAAGCACTCGCAACTTAACAGTTGTTGGGTTTTGAGAAATTGCTCGATTGCGACTTTTCCATTCCACTCTCCTGCTATTTTTCCACAGGTTTGAAAATGACGGTGCCTGCCATTTTTATATCATTACTCACCTTAATAATGGTCGCCTACACCTCCTCCGCTTTGGCCCTGGCTATTGTTGCTGGGCGGAGTGCAGTCACCCTTGCAAGTCTCATCCTCTCGCTCATTTTCGTCCTGATGACTGTAAGTAAATCGCCACAATCTATTTTTGTTTTACAGAAAGAAGCTTAGGAGCTTTCCAAATTATTTATCCAGAATTAACTGGAGCAAAAATCGGCAGCAGGTTTTGACCAGTGCGGGTTGGTATTTTGGTCTGTAGGGCGATTCCATATCCTGCTCTGCCTAATTAATCACTGGGGGGGAAAAGAGGGTTTGATCAATACTGATCATAATCATATTTCTAAAAAAATCATGAGCACTGACCTTTAAGAAAACGACACTAGCATTTTAAGTGGAGACGAGAGGTGTAGAGTAACTCCAGCAGATAAGCTGCATATAATCTGAAATATTGCATGGAAATAATTTGTCTTTTCAAAGTTTGTTGTACTTTGTTGACGAGGGGACCTGCGCTCTCGGGCAGCATGGACCAGAGACTGGTAACCAAACTCTAACCTGCCGCTCGGAGTGTTGGATTGTAGTAACATTCCTTACATTCCTCAGGAGTCTCCCATTTTACAACATCATCCCTGTCCTCTTGACCTACATTGGTTCCCGGTCCCCCAAGACCTCCAATTCAAAATTCTCATCATTCTATTTAAAGCCTTTCATGTTCCTCTGCCGGTGGTCTGCTGTTTATCCTGTCCCCTTGATCCATATTGGCGGCTGTGCCTTCAAAGGAAACGCCTTTCAACGACCACAGGACATCCCAAAGCGCTTTACAGCCAATGAAGTACTTTTTGAAGTGGAGTCACTGTTGTAATATAGGAAACGTGGCAGCCAATTTGTGCACAGCAAGATCCCACAAACAGCAATGTGATAATTACTAGATAATCTGTTTTAGTGATGATGATTGAGGGGTAAATATTGGCCCAGGACACCGGGGAGAATTCCCCTGCTCTTCTTCGAAATAGTGCCATGGGATCTTTTATATCCACCTGAGAGAGGAGACGGGGCCTTGGTTTAACTTCCCATCCCAAAAGACAGCCCCTCCGACAGTGCGGCGCTCCCTCAGTACTGCCCATTTGACAGTGCAGTGCTCCCTCAGTACTGCCCCTCCGACAGTGCAGCGCACCAACAGTGCTGCGCGCCCTCAGTACTGCCCCTCCGACAGTGTGGTGCTCCCTCAGTACTGCCCCTCCGACGGTGCGGCGCTCCCTCAGTACTGCCCCTCCGACGGTGCGGCGCTCCCTCAGTACTGCCCCTCCGACGGTGCGGCGCTCCCTCAGTACTGCCCCTCCGACGGTGCGGCGCTCCCTCAGTACTGCCCCTCCGACAGTGCGGCGCTCCCTCAGTACTGCCCCTCCGACAGTGCGGCGCTCCCTCAGTACTACCCCTCCGACAGGGCGGCGCTCCCTCAGTACTGCCCCTCCGACAGTGCGGCGCTCCCTCAGTACTGCCCCTCTGACAGTGCGGCGCTCCCTCAGTACTGCCCCTCCGACAGTGCGGCACTCCCTCAGTACTGCCCCTCCGACAGTGCGGCACTCCCTCAGTCCTGACCCTCCGACGCTCCCTCAGTACTGCCCCTCCGACAGTGCGGCACTCCCTCAGTCCTGACCCTCCGACAGTGCAGCGCTCCCTCAGTACTGCCCCTCCGACAGTGCGGCACTCTCTCAGTACTGCCCCTCCGACAGTGCGGCACTCCCTCAGTACTGCCCCTCCGACAGTGCAGCGCTCCCTCAGTACTGCCCCTCCGACAGTGCGGCACTCTCTCAGTACTGCCCCTCCGACAGTGCGGTGCTCCCTCAGTACTGCCCCTCCGACAGTGCGGCACTCCCTCAGTCCTGCCCCTCCGACAGTGCGGCGCTCCCTCAGTCCTGACCCTCCGACGGTGCGGCGCTCCCTCAGTACTGCCCCTCCGACAGTGCGGCGCTCCCTCAGTCCTGCCCCTCCGACAGTGCGGCGCTTCCTCAGTACTGACCCTCCGACAGTGCGGCGCTTCCTCAGTACTGACCCTCCGACAGTGCGGCACTCCCTCAGTACTGTTACCCACGGCTGAGGTATTAAAGCAGGGGATTGTGGGGTTACAGTGAATCCTGACCGTGAATGTTGGACAGTTTGCAGCTCCCTCGTGTGCTCAGATTGTGGGAGTAAAGTCCTGGAAAGTGTCGAAAATTGATTATCCTAAAAATTTAACCACTTCTAAAATTTTAACCACTTTTTCTGTATAATTATTAATTGCTCCAACAAGGTAAGAAACTTAAAATGTGTTGTGGTAACTGACAGGAGCTTAGGAACAGGAGCCGGCCATTCAGCCTTCGAGCCTGTTCCGGGGTAGCTTCAGTCGGTTCGGATGATTTGCACGTGTGATTATTGTATGTTGGGTATATTGTTGTTGGACAATTAATAACTCTGTGTAATTGTCCTTAGATCTACTCTGGTCTGTTGGTGCATCTGCCAGGAGTTGTTCAATGGTTAGGTTGGTTACAGTACTTAAGTATCTCTCGATATGGTGTCACCGTAAGTATCCCGGAATCTTAATAACTATACAACAACTTGCATTTATTCGGCGCCTTTAACATAGTAAAACGTCCCAAGGCGCTGCACGGGAGTGTTATAGAACACAATTTGACACTGAGCCACACAAGGGGATATTAGGACAGGTGACCAAAAGCTTGGTCAAAGAGCTAGGTTTTAAGGAGTGTCTTAAAGGAGGAGAGAGAGAGGTAGAGAGGTTTAGGGAGGGAATTCCAGAGCTCAGGGTCTAGGCAACTGAAGGAACGATTAAAATCCCCTCGAGGCTGTTCCATCATTCAATAAGATCATGGAGAGGCCTGTGTGTGAATATGGTAGATACAATACTAAGGAAAAACACACAGAATATATCAAGTGCAATGGGGGGTGAAAAGGGAGATTAGAGGGGCTAAAGGCAATACAAAAAAATGCCTGATGAATAATATAAAAGGAAATATGGCTTTTACAGGGGATATTTTCCTTTATCAGGCGAGGCATAGAATATAAGAGCAGGGATGTTATGCTTGAACTGTATAAAACACTATACAATTCTGGGCACCGCACTTTAGGAAGGATGTCAAGGCCTTAGAGAGGGTGCAGAAAAGATTTACGAGAATGGTTCAAGGGGATGAGGGACTTCAGTTACGTGGATTGACTGGAGAAGCTGGGATTGTTCTCCTTGGAGCAGAGAAGGTTGAGAGATTTGATAGAGGTGTTCAAAATCATGAGGGGTCTAGACACAGTAGATGGAGAGAAACTGTTCCCATTGGCAGAAGGGTCGAGAACCAGAGGACACAGATTTAAGGTGATTGGCAAAAGAACCAAAGGCGACATGAGGAAAAACTTTTTTACGCAGCGAGTGGTTAGGATCTGGAATGCACTGCCTGAAAGGGTGGTGGAGGCAGATTCAATCGTGGCTTTCAAAAGGGAATTGGATAAGTACCTGAAGGAAATAAAATTTGCAGGGCTATGGGGAAAGGGCGGGGGAATGGGACTGGCTGAAGTGCTCTTGCAGAGAGCCAGCACGGGCTCGACGGGCAGAATGGCCTTCTGTACTGTAACCATTCAATGATTCTAGTTAGGTCACAGCTAGAGTACTGCGCACAGTTCTGGTCACATTACAGGAAGGATGTGATTGCACTAGAGAGGGTGCAGAGGAGATTTACGAGGATGTTGCCAGGACTGGAGAATTTTAGCGATGGGGAAAGATTGGATAGGCTGGGGTTGTTTTCTTTGGAACGAAGGAGGCTGAGGGGAGATTTAATTGAGGTGTATAAAGTTATGAGGGGCCTAGATAGAGTGGATAGGAAGGACCTATTTCCCTTAGCAGAGAGGTCAATAACCAGGGGGCAGAGATTTAAAGTAATTGGTGGAAGGATTAGAGGGGAGTTGAGAAGAACTTTTTTCACCCAGAGGGTGGTGGGGGTCTGGAACTCACTGCCTGAGAGGGTGGAAGAGGCAGAAACACTCATCGCATTTAAAAAGTACTTGGATATACACTTGAAGTGCTGTAACCGACAGGGCTACAGACCAAGAGCTGGAAAGTGGGATTAGGCTGGAGAGCTCTTTCTTGGCCAGCACAGACATGCTGGGCCGAATGGCCTCCTTCTGTGTTGTAAATTTCTATGATTTTATAAGCATACTGAAAGTAGTTAAAGAGCGGGTAGGCCCTCTCGGCGATGAGAGGGAAATCCAGTTTTTGAGGATGATATTAAATAAATATTTTGCATGGTTTTTCCAAATGATGATGAAACTGAGAACGTAGGGGTTCTAGAGGAGGATGTGGAATATCTGTTCGAGATGACTGCACTAGAGATTAGTTAATCTGTCAGTTATGGTCAACCTCTTAAAATCCATAATTTGAGAAAAAAATTAGTGAGCATTTAAAAATTCATGCATGAATCAAAAGGCAGCATGGATTTGTTGAGGCCAGACCGTGTTTGACAAATCGAATCGAATTTTTGTTTTTGAAGTCGTGGCTGACTGGAAAGCTGAAGGGGATGGGATAGATGTGGTGGAAAGAGTTTCCGCTGGGATGTGCCGCAGGAAGCCTGGTGGCTGATACTGGACTAGTAACCCAGCGGACAGGAGTTCAAATCCTAGCCTGGCAAATTGTGAAATTCAGTTCATAAATCCAGGAATTTGTTGGCCGGTATTGGGAAAATATAGGTCAGAGTTTTCTTTACCAGGCTGGGCCCAGTGTGGGCGGTGGTCAGGTCCAGTCCAGTGTGGGCGGGGGCGGGTCCAGTCAGTGTGGGCGGGGCCGGGTCCAGTCCAGGTCCAGTGTGGGTGGTGTCGGGTCCAGTGTGGGCGGTGGCCGGGTCCAGTGTGGGCGGTGGTCGGGTCCAGTGTGGGCGGGGTAGGGTCCAGTGTGGGCGGTGGCCATGTCGGGTCACGACCCCGCCGCTACCTCCATCCCGCTGTTGAAAGTGAACTTACCTTAATGGGGCCTATTAAGCCCCGCCCAGCACGTTACCCGGCCCAATGAGATGGAGCGGGTCTGGTGACATCATTCATGACGCGTTTTCAGACGGGATATTTAAAGAGACCCTGGCCACATTAAATTTGACATTTAATCTAACATAGTGAGTGTTGAATCTTACTCTACAATAATATAAGTTATATATGAGTGACAAAGAAATATTTAAATAATATCATTAAGTAATATGACTCCATCTACAAATACGATCAAGAACATAATTTAATAAGTACATTCATTGTGAAGTTATTGGTGCTTTAGTCACAAATCTATAGACTTTTGTAGCAGTAACTGGTACAAATAAAAGATTGTGTGTAGGTAATACATCAAATTAAGCAGATTTTAAATGTAATTGTAAAGGGGTGGATTTACAATCTTATGCAAGTTCAGCGGAAGAGCTGCGGAATCCCTGACGAACAGTGGTGCTTACAATGTGTTTTGGGGATTTCTGCAGCTCTTCCGTTGAAGTTAACAATGGACAAGTGAGAGAACCGCCGCAGAAATTCATCCCCAAAGTCTCAGACTGAAAAATTACATTAGTTATATTCAGGGACTGAAAGCAAATTGAACCAATGGAATGAGTGATGAGAATGTAATTGTTACGGTTGATGACTTGATTTAATCTGTAACTGGATAATCACAGTATACTGAGAGAAAAACCTGACCAGAAACAACAAAAATTTATTTGAATGGTATATGTCATTTTTTTTTTATAGTGCAGATCAATTCACTGCAAATACTGTTCAGTTGGAAGGCAACAGCCGAGAATGGCCAGTGAAAAATGTATTTGCCTCACCATCCAGGGTAGCACTTACATCCCTTCAGGAATTTCTGAATTCACATTTACCAGTAGCTTTTCAAGTAGAACAGAATCTCCATCAATCTGTTAGCTGATGTAATCCACGTTTTTATTTTGGTTTGTTTTCCATGCTGTCAAGTAATCAGCTGGAGCAATGGCCATGGAACTCCCGCCTCAGGTTGACAGACGTGGCTATGCAGGGAAATTTAAAAAGTAGGGGGAAAAAAGGCTCGAGTGCCTGTAAACTACCTGATAATCATCTCAATTAAGTCGCTCGCCGCTGCCAGTGGGGTCGGCTCCGCGATGGCAGACGCACGTGGGAGCGAGTTCCCGAACCTGCTGTCAAAAATAACAACTTTACCACCCAACCCGCCACCAATTGCGCCCGCTACCACCCTGGAAAATTACGGCCATAAGCAGCGAGTTCAACAATAACTATCTGGTCAACCTATGCTATTTTAGGAACCTTACTGCTCTGACTGCATATCTGTAAATTCAAGGAGTTCCCTCCTTGAATCCTCTTTCCAAGATTGTCCAGCCCTGACTACAGTCTCTGGCAATTAGCCCCCTTGCATGCCACGCTATTGACACCATTCTGTGTGACCAGCACCTAATCTAATATTAAATAGCTTTATTAATTGATATCTGCTCTGTCCAGACACTTTGACAACCAATGTTCCCTTTAAGCTGTGCGGCCGCTCGCTGGCTTTTCAATTGGAACGACATCTGAAAGGGCCGCGCAGCCCAAAGGAAATGACGGAACATTGTTGAGAACAAATCATGGTAGGCATAGTATTGAAATATAACAACTTGTGCGTCTCGCCAATCTTTCCCATTATGCATTCCATGGCTGCAAAAATATTCATAGTCATGTAAAGGCTGATTAAAGTACCACTTTCTGAAAGTTAGCACAATGGATATTAAGATCCCATTGACATGGATAAGCTGCGTGACTTAAGACAGTAGAGTATTTAGTCTTGGTTTCAGGTACTGTGCGGTCAATCCGAGTTCTGGTTACAGTTATAACTTATTTGTTTGCTTTAACAGGCTCTAATGGTGAATGAATTCGTGGGTCTAACATTTTCTTACAACGACTCTGATGTAGGGAACGGTTGTCAATGCCCGAATCCTGCCCCAGTTAAGATTTCGTAAGTTATCGTATTAATTAGTAATGGATTGGTGATATTCACAAATGAAAATTCTAAGCGTGCCTCGAGAACACAAATCCAAGGTGCACTCGGTCAGAGGAGAACAAGGATTAGGTTGGAAGGGAGCTTTGCATACGGAGGCAAAATTACATAAGAATTAGGAACAGGAATAGGCCACTTGGCCCCTCGAGCCTGCTTCGCAGTGAACAGATTTTCCCCAAGCAGGGTTGCCATGGCTCGACTGCTTGGGACACCAGGTGTGTTGCTACGGCTTTCTTCCAAGGTGCTGTGAAGTCATAAGTGCTCGGACACCCAACCACCAGAATTTGTACCACTTTGGCACATCCCTTGTTTGCAACCTCTATAGATAAGGGAAGAATGGTAAATAATCTCCTGTAGGTAATCATTCTTTGAAAGGCGTTTAGCCTCCTTGTGCAAAGCTCCCCATCAGCTGTAGCTCAGTGGGTAGCACTCTCGCTCGCCTCTAAGTCAGAAGGTCGTGGGTTCAAGTCCCACTCCAGAGACTTGAGCACAAAAATCTAGGCTGATACTTCAGTGCAGTACTGAGGGAGTGCCGCACTGTTGGAAGGGCAGTACTGAACATGCCGCGCTCCCTCAGTACTGGCCCTCCGACAGTGCGGCGCTCCCTCAGTACTGACTCTCCGACAGGGCGGCGCTCCCTCAGTACTGACTCTCCGACAGGGTGGCGCTCTCTCAGTACTGCCCCTCCGACAGTGCAGCGCTCCCTCAGTACTGCCCCTCCGACAATGCGGCGCTCCCTCAGTACTGCCCCTCCGACAGTGCAGCACTCCCTCAGTACTGCCCCTCCGACAGTGCGGCGCTCCCTCAGTACTGCCCCTCCGACAATGCGGCGCTCCCTCAGTACTGACCCTCCGACAGTGCAGCGCTCCCTCAGTACTGCCCCTCCGACAGTGCGGCGCTCCCTCAGTACTGACCCTCCGACAGTGCAGCGCTCCCTCAGTACTGCCCCTCCGACAGTGCAGCGCTCCCTCAGTACTGACCCTCCGACAGTGCAGCGCTCCCTCAGTACTGCCCCTCCGACAGTGCAGCCCTCCCTCAGTACTTCACTGGAGTGTCAGCCTAGACTTTCGTGCTCAAGTCTCTGGAGCGGGACTTGAATCCACTACCTTCTGACTCAAGAGACCGAGAGTGTCTACCCACCGAGTCACAGCTGACACAAGCTAGCTAAACACGAGGGAGAAAGGAATAGAAGGATATGCTGACGGAGTGAGAAGAGGAGGGGTGGGAGGAGGCTGGTGTGGAGCATAAACACCGGCACGGACCAGTTGGGCCGAATGGCCTGTTTCTGTTCTGCACATTCTATGTAAGATGTAAAATTATCTTGTTAAATGCCTAATTTAAACCTTGCTTTTGGTTTACAGATGTACTGGAATTCAGCACCTTCACAACATCGGCATGGGCACAACCCCATGGGCCTTATGGCAGAATCATTTGGGATTATTTTGTCTGACCATTATATTCCTCACCATTGCATACTTCAAACTCCTTTATATGAAGAAATTTTCATGACCTGTATGCTGGTGAACATTACCTTTCCTTCGTTTTTACAATGAGATACAAGTGATTAATTTGTAGATGAAGCGGGGGGCGGGGCGCAGGGCTTTGATGCCCCTAGCCCCCTGGACAGCCTCCTACAGAACAGGTTTTCTTGGACCGTCTCTGCGAGAGAAATCTTTCAAACGGGCTGAAAATTGTGCAATCATTCATTCAAGCTACAGTTTTTCCAGAGGTCCGACAGAAACAGGAATTTGCTTCTACTTTTTAAAAAATAATTTACTCGGCCATTTAAAGAGTGTTTATTTTGGCCGCCGCTATCGGTGCCATTTTGCCGGGAGCCCTCTGTATAAACAGAAGTACTAACCTCCCCCTTCTGCATATAATTAAATGTCCTGTACACAACTCTAGTGACTAGGGGCAAGACCAGCAGGGAGAATGAGCCTCCGCCTATGAACATGTTGGTACTTTTATACACCGTCAATCCAATAGAACAGATGTGTTAAAGCTTGAATAAATTATCAATTCAAAAATGGATAGCAACAAGCAGCGAGAATTTATTATATGCACAGTCATATTACCCCCCCGGCAGAGAATCATAAGACTGCAATCCTTATTCCAAGACAATTCTATATTGTTGCAAGCAATGTTCCCCCTAATTTCTTTAGGGCTGCGCGGACCGTTCAAACTTCGGCGCGTTTTTTTTGCGTTGGGAAGCGGCACGGGACCTCGAGACAGCTGCGCGGCCTAAAGAGAACGTTGGTTGTAAGCATAAAATACTACCCGAGGAAGATTAGACTAGGAAACAGTGATGCTGCCGATTGTTTGTAGTTGTACTAGGCACACAGATGGAAACTTCTGATTCACTATAGATTTGCAACCAGGGGGCTCAGGAAACTCTGAAGGCTTCAGAATAGCTTTACCCCAAAACCCTGGGATTGTAATGATCTAAAGGCAAGACACCAGCCGTCGGTTCCAAGTTTAAAAACTAGTTTTATTTATAAATGTAGTCACTTACCACCTAATCTGCATGATCTTTAACTCCCAGCTCCTCCCTCCCCTTGCCCTAGCAGATCTGTGTGTAACATAGGACCAGAAGGCCATTAAGCCTCTCAAGCTTGTTCTGCCATTCAAATTGATCTGTACCTTTGCTCCATATTCCTCAATACCCTTACCCCACAAAATTCTATTGGGCTCAGTCTTAAAGAATCAACTGACCCCTCAGCCTCAACAGCCTTTTTTTTTGGGGTGGGGGGGGGGGGGGGGGAAGGAGAGAAAGAGAAAGTGTTCCAGATTTCCACTCCCCTTTGTGTGAAGAAGTGCTTCCTGACATCACCCCTGAATGGCCTGGCTCTAATTTTAAGGTTCTGCCCCCTTGTTCTGGCCTCCCCCACCAAAGGAAATAGTTTCTCTCTCTCTCTACCCTGTCGACGACTTTGATCATCTTAAACACCTCGATTAGATCACCCCTTAATCTTCTAAACTTGAAGGAATACAAGCCTAGTCTATGCAACCTGTCCTCATAATTTAACCCTTTTAGCCCCAAGATCATTCTGGTGAATCTGCACTGCTCCCCCTCCAAGGCCAATAGATCCTTAGATTCAGGTGAAGGTTGCCCTGCAGCCAGTTTATCAGCAGGGGATGTCCGAAATGTAAACCAGACGGCAGAAGTCTATTTTTTGTGGACATGACCTGGTTTTCATCTGATTGTCCAGACTGCTAGTGTCTGAACATATTCGGTTAACATGGCTTTCCCCCCACCGCCCCGGCCTCCTCCCCCCACCCTGAATCAGAGTCTTCTGTTCTGCGATTGGCTGCAGAAATCAGAATCATGGAAATAAAAAACAGAACAGCTGGGGTTCGAGGCAAGAGTAGATGATGCCGGGCCTCTGGTTGAAGAATATGAGAGAGAGAGAGAGAGAGAGAGAGAGAGAGAGAGAGAGCGCGAGAGAGAGTTGGCACACCACCCCAGTCACCACTGAGGGGTTGAAGGAAGACTAATATTTTGTTTTCTCCAAGCCTTTGCCTGCCAAGATTTTAAATAAACAAAAATAAACAGTGAGCCCTCACTCGGTTTACATAAGGAAATGACGGTCGAGATATTTCTGTTGAATTTTATATGCTGCAAGTCTAAAAGTCATCATTTAAAGGGTGACTGTGCTACCAATGGAGACTGGCCCAGCAAAAGCAAAATCAGAAATGCCCTGGATGTCATTTAGTATTTGGAAATTCACCTGCAACACACTCGGATTTCTGAGATGCCCCCCCAGCCTGTCATCATGTACTGTCGACTTATTAAAATGTCTTATATTTACAGTGTCACATCAACAAAGTGCACTTGAAGTGCCCTAACCTACAGGGCTACGGACCAAGAGCTGGGAAGTGGGATTAGGCTGGATAGCTCTTTTTCGACCAACATAGACCCGATGGGCCGAATGGTCTCCTTCTGTGCTGTAAATTTCTATGATCAAAGTATCTGGTGCATTTAGCTGGTTAAACATTCCGACTCTCAAAGGTCGGACTATCTACCAATCACAAACCGGTAGACAGTTGGAAAAATTTCCAATCACAAAGCACCAATTCACATAAGCAGCTCGCGATTGTGTTGTTGCCTCACAGAGGGTGAAAGCGGAGCTTTTTAAATATTAAGGGCAGCCTCAAAACAGAATTCCACAGACTTCAAACACAATCTGCGTCTTCCTCACACCCTCTTTGTCATCAGTTATGCGAAAAACACAGGAAGATAATTAATTCTGCAGAAAAGATTTATCTTTATTAAAGAAGTAAAGTGCTTGAATACAACAGGCCCATGACCTACAAAATCCACGATCAACAATGGAAGACTTGCAATCTATCAAAGGAAGTGGCACCTCTACCCCACAGTTGTAAAAACCGTAAACAAGCTGTACCTGGTTATATTACACATGAAAAGTGGCAACTAAATTGAAGCTGAATACGTGATGAGATTTTTAAAAAAGACAGAAAATATAAAAACCCGACTTCTACAAAACTACACACTTTATGCATTGGTACGCACAGCGTCAAGACACAGCATGGATACCCCATGAAATTATGCACTTCAAAATGAAGTTTGTTAAAGTTCCTACACATCACATTATTAATAAAGTATTTGGTTTATAAAAATTGTGATGCATTAATAGGTACAAGTAAATTCTTATTCAACATTATGCAAGTAATGTCAAACCTAGGCTATTTGGGAGAAAAAAAATATACAATAGGAAAGATTTTCCTCGAAGATGTTTCATTTGGCAAAGACACTTTCATTCTTGATTCGGAAATGTAACCGTTCAAATACAATTACATTCTTTTAAACCAGTTTTAGATTTTTTTTGTTAATCGCTGCACAGGTTAATTGGAAATTTTGTTGCTCTTCATAATCTGATGAACCAAATATTTGCGTTGTGGAAAAGCGGAGTGCCAGAATAATTTTACAAGCATTCACTCACTCAACTTGTTTATTTAGACTGTTTGAGGGGGCAGGAATTGCACATTAAAGTATCTGTGTGTGAAGAAACTCGCTGTCTATTTGAGGTGCGATAAAGGCACTGAAGGAAAATCCCTCCGAGACCCTTGGGCTGGAATTGTTTACAACTTAGGTTCAACTTAAAAGAGGTTTTGGACTTGAGTCCAAAACTCAAAGCTTTCTCAATCAATCCTGTATGAAAATATTAAACCCACGAGCGTGGCTGACATGGTTTAGGCTAATTAATCTTTTTAGTTTTTGAAAACATAGAACATGAGCGCCATTTGGCCCCAAGAGGTCTTTAGTAAGGGCTTTTCCTCGACATGACACCACCCGCCCCCAAATCTAATCCCACTCACTCCCCATACCATTTAACATTCCTCTTTTTCAAGCAACTATTTAATTCTTTTTTATGGACTGTTTCAGGAATGGCCTGTGGCAAAAAATCCCACATTCCAATCATACCCTGCGTAAAGAACATTCTCCTAAATTCCCCTTTAATTCTGTTTTGTGATCATTTTAAATCTGTTCCCTCTCACTGACCAATGGCTATGATCCATCGCTATGATCCATCGCTATGATCCATCACCATTCACCTAATCAGAACCCTTCATAATCTCAATGCCCTCTATCGGGTCAGCCTCTTCGCTCCAGTGAAATACTCCCAAACCTCTCGAGTGTCTCATCCTAACTGTAACCTCGTCCTAATCTATATCTTTTCTACTGCCTATGTATCCTTCCTACAGTGGGTGCTGAAAACTGCAAAATACGACCACCGCCCAGCAATCTACAACAAATTCTGTAAATGCCTTGGACATAGACCAAGTAAAATTACAGAAATGTCATTGGGAGGAGGCTTGTGTGGCGCATAAACGCTGGCATAGACTAGTTCGGCCGAATACCTGCCCCTGTGCCATAGACTTGATGTACAAACATCTTCGCACGTGAAGTATTCTGTGGCCGACTGAAATTAAAAAAAAGTTTTGACATTCCTCCCTTGAGTGGTTTTAAAAATAAGTATAACCAAATAAATCATACTATTACAAACAGCACTCCCCATTCGTCGAGGTATTTAGTTCTCAATGATTACTGACCACGTGGAACAGGACATAAATCAAGCTTTGCAATCCTTAGGTGCAACAGTGACTGCAGGTGCCCGGGATTGATTCGCAAGCGGAAAATGCTGAAGGAATTCTTCTGGGTTCCCATGAAGATCATCAACTTTGTTTAACTGAAATCCACTGAATGAATGTTAAAGATTAGTGTTACAAGATCACTTCAAATATGAAGGGATTGCCAGCTCCCGATTAACGTGCCAGTGAGCAGTCCAGAGAACACGCCACCTCACTGGAGTTACATTCAACTTTCAGGGCTTTTTCTTTCTTCCCCTTAAGACGATTCTGTGCTCAATGAACAGTATAAATCGGTTGCACAATGGGGATTGGACATACAAGATTCGGAGGGGGATTGACAGGGTGGATGCTGAGAGGTTGTTTCCCCTGGCTGGAGAGTCTAGAACCAGGGGTCACAGTCTCAGGATAAGGGGTCGGCCATTTAGGACTGAGAGGAGGAGGAATTTCTTCACTCAGAGGGTGGTGAATCTTTGGAATTCTCTGCCCCAGAGGGCTGTGGATGCTCAGTCGTTGAGTATATTCAAGACAGAGATCGATAGATTTTTGGACTCTAGGGGAATCAAGGGATATGGAGATCGGGCGGGAAAGTGGAGTTGAGGTCGATGATCAGCCATGATCTTATTGAATGGCGGAGCAGGCTCGAGAGGCCGAATGGCCGACTCCTGCTAATTCTTATGTTACGCATTTAAACGATTGGATTTAGACTGATGGGATTTGATCCGCTTGTGTGCCTGATCACTATGACTGATGATGGTTAAAAGCCAATTCCACTGGAATCATTGCTACCTGAACCTGTTACTGGGGCCATGTCATCCACAATTTTCACAAGAATGTTCAAGGTGCGAGGTTAATACTATACATATATTTTCTCTTTCACTGCACAATTTTCAGAGGGAATATGCAAATAAACTACCCTATACTTGTGAAAAGGATGTGACTGATAACAGGAGCATACTCTTCAATAATGTAGGCTGCTTCATTAGGCCGACACAGCTCCAGCTCCCATTGACCACCTCAAAGATCATTCATAGAATCACACAGCACAGGAGGAGGCAATTCGGCCCATCGTGCCTGTGCTGGTTATCCAATTAGTCTCACTCCCTTGAATCTGGGCTGTTTTTTTTTTTTTAAAACTTCGCCCAAACTCACAATCCATTCATCTCACACTGTGGCTGCACCCTCACATCAACAATCCACATAGCATTGGAGGAGAGTGACTGCAAGTGAGAGAGCGGAAAGATGGAAAAAAAAACACACCCAAAACCACAACACTGGTTTTGCTAAAGCTCCAAAAACACAAAAATTTACGACCCATCCTTCCCAAAGAAATGGGCAACGTAATGAAGTCAACAGGTGTCGACTGAATTGGGGCAGGGAACACAGACCTGAAAACCATCAACACATCCTTATGAAAGGATAGTCCTTCATTTACCCCAACAGAAAATGCATTTAGACTCATACAGCACAGGAGGAGGCCATTCGGCCCACCGTGCCCGTGCCGGCTCTTTACATAGAAGATAGGAGCAGGAGGAGGCTATTCGGCCCCTCGAGCCTGCTCCGCCATTCAATGAGATCATGGCTGATCATCTAAATTCAGTACCCTGTCCCTGCCTTTTCCCCATATCCCTTGACCCCTCGATCCCTTTGAAAGAGGCTATCCAATTAGCCCCACTCCCCCCTGCTCTTTTCCAATTCATGGGATAAGTTTCTCCAGGCAAATCATTGAGACCTTATTAAAAAACACTGATGCTTTCAGCTGTGCAACTTTCTTTGAATTCTTTGATGAAATGTGCATTAACTGATCAATCCCTTCATCCCTTACAGAGAACAGAGTTTACAAGAAATGCAAGCTTACACGTTTATGCAATTCATCCTAAAGTGTTGTGTGCAATCATTCAAGCTCAACTGATCAAGGCACAACTGGATGAAAACAAAAATGAGTTGAAAAAAAAGTGAAAATACTGATGCGCTGTCAAACCGACGTGGCAATATAGATTAATGGATATATGTGGAGGGCCCACTGCCCGCAGGATTAGTAGACTAAACATGGCTGCCTCCTAGTCCCCCAGTATCCAGGCCGTCAGTAGACTGAGAGGAGGATGGGCGGGAGCTGCGGGAACGAGACCGCCCGTTTATCCCCAGTGGTGTTCCGAGGTGATGACCGAGCTGCGACACCGTCTCATCGGACTCCCAGCGCTCCAGCTCCTCACGCACCAAACGCTCCATTTGCTCCCGGTGGATGTCGTTGTCGCGACCCAGGCGCTCATCCTGCGGGACAAGCAAACGTTTCCTTTTATACAGCGGCGTGTTACAGAGCCACTAAATTGCAAGAACAAACTAGCCAGTAATGAGACACTGTGGATGAAGAAAGAAATAAGGGGAAAAACTGAAACTAAAGACAACAAAGGAGAGGATGACAAAAGGAAATACGAAAAGATTAGGAAAAAAGTAAAAAAAAAAAACAATTAGGAAGGCAAAGAGAAACTACTAAATTAAATTATCAAGGAACATAAAAATAAATCGTAAAGTATTCTAGAGACACTGAAATAACAGAAGAAAAATCAGGCTATGGAATAGGGCCACTGAGGGATGCTCACGATAAACTCGCAGGTAATGACAGCAAAATGGCAGAAATGTTAAATAATGACTTTGCCTCGGTGTTTATCAGAAAGACTAACAGGGTGGACATGACACTAGAAGAGGAGCAAAAAGTATAGGAAGAAATTTAAGATAGAAAGGGGTGAGATAATTGATGAACTAATCAAACTTAGAGAGGATAAAACCCCTGATCCGGATAGATTGTATCTGCGCATACTTTTTTTTTTATTCGTTTATGTGATGTGGGCGTCGCTGGCAAGGCCAGCATTTATTGTCCATCCCTAATTGCCCTCGAGAAGGTGGTGGTGAGCTGCCTTCTTGAACCGCTGCAGTCCCTGTGGTGAAGGTGCTCCCACAGTGCTGTTAGGGAGGGAGCTCCAGGATTCTGACCCAGCGACGATGAAGGATCGACGATATACTTCTAAGTCAGGATGGTGTATGACTTGGAGGGGAACTTGGAGGTGGTGGTGTTCCCATGTGCCTGCCGCCCTTGTCCTTCTAGGTGGAAGAGGTCGCGGGTTTGGGAGGTGAAGTTAAGGAAGAGATAGCAGAGGCACTATTACACATATATAAAAAAAACTGTAATTCTCAGCGTGTCGGTGTCCCAGCAGGAAAGGATCGACATGGTTATCTGGGCTCCATTCCTTACCTCCTGCGTTTGCTGCAAGCGTTATTTAAAGTTTAGAAATAAAAATTGTAGTTGGTGATTCACTTACCGGGTGCAGACAGCATATTTAGAGTGAATACTGATCTAAAATATCAGATTCCAATATGACACCTCTATTCAAATTAATTCAACTCCTTTGTCATCATTATTTCTTTACTTTCTTAAATGATATTTCCCGAATATAGGAACAGGAGGAGACTATTCAGCCCTTGAGCCTGTTCCGCCATTCAATTAGATCATGGCTGGTCTGTTTCTTAACTCCATCTACCCACCTTCGTTCCGTTACCCTTAATACCCTTGCCTAACAAAAATCTATCAATCGCAGTTTTGAAATTTTCAATTGACCCCCAGCCTCAACAGTTTGGGGGGGGGGGGGTAAGAGAAAGAGTTCCAGATTTCCACTACCCTTTGTGTGAAGAAGTGCTTCCTGACATCACGGCTCTAATTTTAAGGTTATGCCCCCTTGTTCTGGACCCCCACCCCACCCAGAGGAAATAGTTTCGCTCTCTCTCTATCTACCCGATCAAATCATCATTTGTTGAAGCAACAAATTATTCAATAACAGTTCAAACACTTTAAAAATCCACCCACTTCCAGATATTAGCAGACATGCTGACAATGTTCAATAGTCCATTTGCATTGTTCAAATTGAAAATCTTAGAATTGTTCATTTGGGACTGGGTGGGGGACAGAGAGAAATGGAAAATTCCATTACTGGACAAGATAGTAGTGACTGCCCACAGAACAAAACTGTTAACAGCAAAGAAATCCCCCAAATAATTCAGATAGGCTCACCTCTGTAACACCATCCAGCAATCGGCCCAGCACATCTCTCCTTTTCAGCTTGGCTCTCTCCATGGCCTCCAGTTTCACAATGACCGCATCGATTTTTGACACTATGCTCCCGATGGAATGCTCCATACGGTCCACGCGCCTCACCAGCCTGAACATCAAGGAAACAAGTCATTACACTTTGAAATCTGGTTTTAAAACTAATTCTAGGACTATTTATCAGAGCAAAATACTTCTATTTAATTATGCAGGTGCTTTACATAGAATTACATAGCCTCTACCTCATATAGAAGAATTTACAGCACAAACAGGCCATTCAGCCCAACTGTGCCAGTGTTTCTGCTCCACACGAGCCTCCTCCCACCTACTTCATCTCTCCCATCAGCATATCCTTCTATTCCTTTCTCCCTCATGTGCTCCCCTTAAATGCATTGAATATTCCTAAACTCATTAAATTACTAGATTAAACATTTCAGGCATGGATTTTAAAATGTTTAATATAATACATTTTAGAGTTTACTAAATGGCGTCTTTCGGATGAGACGTTAAACAGAGGCACCCCTCGGCTCTCTCGGGTGGACGTAAAAGATCCCACGGCCACTATTTTGAAGAAGAGTAGGGGAGTTCTCCCCGGTGTTCTGGGCCAATATTTATCCCTCAATCAACATCGCTAAAACAGATTATCTGGTGATTATCACATTGCTGTTGTGGGAGCTTGCTGTGCGCAATTGGTGGCCGCATTTGCTACATTACAACAGTGACTACACTTCAAAAAGTACTTAATTGGCTGTAAAGCGCTTTGGGACATCCTGAGGTCATGAAAGGCGCTGGAGAAATGCAAGTCTTTCTATTTCTACAACGCTGAGTTTTACTGCTCGAGCGAAAGAATCACATTTCTCGAAACCGAAACTCTTCTGGCCGATCGTGCTCTCGCTCATCAAATGGAATGCATCAGCGCCCTGACTGGCCCAGTGGGTGAATGCGTTGTGTTTGGCGCCTGGACGTTGCATTGAAATCAGCCCATCCCTGCTCAGGAGGTGCTGAGGTAACCGCAAACTGGCCTCTGTGTCTTCACACGAGGGAGGGAGAGAGAGACACATCAGCCAAGACACCCACTCCAAACTGGCAACTAGTAACCCTGGCAGTAAATCTGCAAGCATGGACAATGGACAAGAACAACCATCGTGCTGGGCTGTGATGTACCCGCCACCCCCACCCCATGGTCCAGCAGCTACGAGCACCCGCTGTCGAGGTTTACACATGAAGAATACCTGCTTATGTGAGGTACTGAAGTAAGCTGGCACTTGTGGGGCCATACCCCAGCGTGAATCATAGAATCATACAGCACCGAAGGAGGCCATTCGGCCCATCGTGCCTGCTCTTTGAAAGAGCTCTCCAATTAGTCCCACTCCCCCCTGCTCTTTCCCCAGAACTTGCAAATTTTTTTCCCTTCAAGCCCCTTTTGAAAGTTACTATTGAATCTGTTTCCATCACCCTTTCAGGCAGCGCATTCCAGATCGTAACTCACTGCGTCAAAAAAATGTTTCCTCATGTCGCCTCTGGTTCTTTTCCAATGACCTTAAATCTGTGTCCTCTGGTTACCGACCCTCCTACCACTGGAAACAGTTTCTCACTTACTCCATCAAAACCATTCATGATTTTGAACACCTCTATTAAATCTCCCCTTAACCTTCTCTGCTCTAAGGAGAACGACCCCAGCTTCTCCAGTCTCTCCACCTAACTGAAGTCCCTCGTCCCATCTATCTAGTAAATCTCCTCTGCACCCTCTCCAAGGCCTTGAACATCATTCTTAAAAAGTGCGGTGCCCAGAATTAGACAATACTCCAGCTGAGGCCCAACCAGTGTTTTATGAAGGCTTAGCATAACTTCCTTGCTTTTATACTCGATTCCTGTATTAATAAAGCCAAGGATCCCAAATGCTTCTCAACTTGTCCTGCCACCGTCAAAGATTTTCTTACATACACCTCCAAGCCTCTCTGTTCCTGCACCCCCTTTATATTGTCTCACTCTTCCTACCAAAATATATCACTTCCCTCTTCTCTGCGTTAAATTTCATCTGCCATGTGTCACCAGTCTGGCTACGTCTTCTTGAAGTCCGTTACTATCCTCCTCACTGTTTAATACATTTCTGAGTTTCGTATCATCTGCAAACTTTGAAATTATGCCCTGTATAGGAGTTACCACCTTCCGGACAGGAATAAAATTGTTGGGAAGTGAATGAAATGGAACTCAAATCTAAATGCTTACACTTGAAACTCTTCATAGGACACCCCACTGGAGCTGCTACCTCTTCTCCTTGAACTGTGACCACTGTCTTCATCATCTTCCTCCTCGGAATCATCCATACTCCGGGGGAAGCTTCGGCCACTGGTCGAACGAGGTAGCGAGCTCCTATCCAGGTCCAAATCATCCTTCGAAACAAAAGGCAAGTATTTAGGGGATGCCGTTTGTATTGATCCCTCCTACTCTGATTGAATCGGAATCTGAACACATGGATGAAACATACAAACTTCACAAACACATGTAACATAAATAAACACATACAACACAAACTTCACATTTTCCTGGATTTTACACTAGTTTGTAAGTTGGTGCAATACAACACTTTGCTTACACATTAAAGCAAGCGATCATTTCCAACATGAATAGATTTCTTTAAGAACATCACATCGTTGTGTTATTACACTAGATACCGTCTCCGGTTCAACATCACTAGTCACTCCCGTAAGTGGAAAAAATCAGGAGCAACATCGACCTTCCCATTTACGAAGACTTGAAAATCCCACCACGAAAGCGCTTAAAATCGTGGAGGACATTCTGGGAAACAGCAGCCAATATTCACGCAGCTGGTATCGACCCACTATCCAGATGGACGGAATCGTGGGACGCACGGCAACACAAAGAACCAACAGCTCATCACTGACCCAACAGCAGAGGTCCCTGGCTTCGACCTGCCTCGACGACAGTGGACGGCGCTCATCCGAATCCGCACTGGGCACGGACGATGTGGCCACCTGCTCCACAAGTGGAAGATGAGGGACGACCCGAAGTGCGACTGTGGCCATGAGTCCCAGACCGTGGAACACATCACATCAACCTGCCCACTGAGATCTGTTGCGGGAGACGCCTCATTTCTCCACTCGGCATCTCAGGAGGCCGCCGAATGGACAGCCAAACTAGACATCCCGTTATAAGCTTTCCCCGTCATACGAAACGACAACTACTCCCGTAAGTGAACTACGCACTCCCAACATCTGGGGTTCAACCTTTCCTGCCCAATGTCCAGGTAAATGACAGCATGACACAGGGATTGTTAGAGAACACCCTCATTCTGTACACTGGCTATTGCAATTTGTCACAAGAATTCCGTTTTACGCAAGACAGATGAATGAGTAGTACACAGTTTAACAGTGAGATTTATATTTCCCTACACTCCTTGATACATAAAGCAAAGACGCTACATGCTTAGGAGCAGGAGTCGGCCATACGGCCCCTCGAGCCTGCTCCGTCATTCAATAAGATCATGGCTGATCTTCGACCTCAACTCCACTTTCCCGCCCGATCCCCATATCCCTTGATTCCCTTAGAATCCAAAAATCCATCGATCTCAGCCTTGAATATACTCAACTCAGCATCCACAGCCCTCTGGGGCAGAGAATTCCAAAGATTCACAACCCTGTGTGAAGAAATTCCTCCTCATCCTTTATCCTGAGACTATGCCCCCCAAGTTCTAGACTCTCCAGCCAGGGGAAACAACCTCTCAGCATCTACCCTGTCAATCCCCCTCAGACCCAGTGGGCCGGATTTTCCGATCGGGGGTTTCCTGCCTGCGGATGCCTCCGATCTGGAAAAATCTACGCACTTACTTGCTGGCTCCGTAGGTCCGGAGACATCCGATCCTGGGCCTCTCTTGGTCTGCGCAGGCAGGGCCCAGGCGGTTCACAAGCGTACCTGGGATCAGGTGGGCCATGGGAAACCAAAGAAGGGAATCTCCCTTCACACTTTTGACAGGTCGCTACACACAGAACTGTCAAAAGTATGAATGGGGATCACTTAAAAAAAGTTAAACATTAAATAAATTAAAAAAAACACATTTAAAATTAGTTAAAATTACATTTAATTAAATAAAAATGTAATTTTTTGAAAAAAATGATTGAAGTTTTTTTTAAACGGGGCTAAAAATAAACTTCCTTTTTTTTAAAAAAAAAGTATTTTTAAATTATGAGTGAAAATATATTTTTTTTTTTTTAAAACTCTTATGCTGGTAAAAGCAGGCCATACGCTTTTACCAGGCGTAAGATTTTGAAAGGTTTTCAGCGGGCGGAGGTTGTGCAGAAAGCGGAACTCTCTGCCCGCGGAGGCCCTTCTCCCGGGAGGCGGAGGATCTGTCCAGAGGATTCTTGACGGATTGCAAGTACCGGGTTTTAGCGCCGGCGCTTCGCACGCCTGAAACCGCCACTTGCGAGGTCTCTACAGGCGCCTACACACCTCGTACACACCCGTGGAGGTCGGAATAGCCGGCCCATTATGTTTCAACGAGATCACCTCTCATTCTTCTGAACTACAGAGTATAGGCCCAATCTACTCAATTAAATATTAACGTTAAACAGATGTCCACTTATTGTAAACTTTCTCTAGCTTAATTCCGGCACAGGTACGATTAGCCGAATGGCCTGAATCATTCTATGATTCTCCTGGTTGAGTTGCATTCGGCCTTACAGCTGGTGCTGCGACTTTCAATCACGGAATGCTATGACTGAAGACTGCCCGCTCACCGCCAATCGAATTTTTCAAGGTGAAGTGTTTGCCCACCAAGTTGTTAACTGCAGAGGGCTCCAGCAATACAAGGGTCCTGCCCTCTACTCAAAGGCCCCAGAAACAGCTGCCAAAGTTAGCTGGGACTTATCCTCTAGTGTGTGACTAGGGACATCTTGCAATCTGGCTGTGTACCACACCGGGCAAAATGAACAGATCATTGGAAACTGCAAGGTGTCCTATAGCAGCTCCGAGGAACAATGTGGGCAATCTTTGACAATAGCACAAGACGTTTGGGACTGCAAACAGCTCCCCATCCTCCCCCCCACCCCACCCAAATGGGTCAATTAACCAAACTACATCTCAGACCATCATAGTGGGGGCCAAAACAAACTTACACCTAAGGAGTCATTTCCCAGACTCAACTGATTCGGAGCAGATAGCTTTCTGTTGAGGAGATACTTTGTGTGACCTTACGTGCTGCTTTTAAAAGTACAAAAATAAAAATTCAAAAGTTCAGCACAGACAAAAATCCATTTCCTCACAATCATAGAGAAATTTACAGCACAGAAGGAGGCCATTCGGCCCATCTTGTCCGCGCTGGCCGACAAAGAGCTCTCCAGCCTAATCCCACTTTCCAGCTCTTGGCCCGTAGCCCTGGAGGTTACGGCACTTCAAGCGCATATCCAAGTCCTTTTTAAATGTGATGAGGGTTTCTGCCTCTACCACCCTTTCAGGCAGTGAGTTCCAGACCCCCACCACCCTCTGGGTGAAAAAAGTTCTCAACTCCCCTCTAAACCGCCGTCCAATGACTTTAACTCTATGGCCCCTGGTTATTGACCCCTCTGCTAAGGGAAATAGGTCCTTCCTATCCACTCTATCGCGGCCCCTCATAATTTTATACACCTCAATCTTTATAATGTTCCGATTCTATTTCTTATGCTTACCCCATAATGTTACCTAACTGACTGCAATTCAAATACAATACACTGACTGAACATTATGGGGATGTAGTAAGATGCTATATAAATACAATACACTGACTGAACATTATGGGGACGTGGTAAGATGCTATATAAATACAAGTTCTTTTCAAGTCCGGCTGGTTAACTAGATTTGAAGCCTCCACCTATGGCAGCGTTTAAAAAAAAATCTTCCAGAAGATTTTCCTTCCTCGCTATCGGTTAATATTCAAAAGCAAATTAGCCGGGAGTCTGTGCTCAGACCACAAATAACATCCACCGTCTAAAATAGATTCAACCGAATCATAATTTACAAAGAACTTACATTTAAACTTATTAGCACCACAGTTAATTAACAAATCGAATGTACTTGAACAAAGCACACTGCAACTTACACAAACCGATCCGATCCGATGGGTAACTCACCCGCTCTTTCTCCAAGTCATCCCTCATCTGCTGATGCTCATGCTCGGTCAGCTCCTGATCGCCATCCTGATCATATTTGGCAAAGATTGCTTCTATCTCAGCATCAGTGTGACCCTTCCTGCACACAGTGCAAAATGCAAAAGGATTTTTTTGTTGTTGAATTAACTGTAAACCAACTGGGGAAAAATAAAATCCTCCAATGCGTTAATTTTTACCGTACCCCTTCAGATCCTGTCGTAGCTCATCAAAATTTAGCTTCCCTCCAGCTTGACGCAGACTCTCTGTGATATCATCTACCGTCGTCTTCCTTAGCCGGAGTTTCACCATGGCCTTGTTGCACCCCTATTTAAAGAGAAAGTTGTAGCTAGGATAAACTGTCACCAGCTAAGGCCAGGTAACTAGTAGGAAAGCAATCGGACTGAAAATCAAAACTTTAAAGGCAGGTGAGACTTTGGTAACTGGACACGTGGTGTTGTACTGTTACACACGCCCGCTCAAGATGGAGGCCTTTGAACTTCTGAGCTAAACCTAACTCTCATTACTGCAGGCACTAAGCATTTGGAATTAGGTCATGCTTGTGTAAGCCAATCGCCTAATTCAGGATATGCTTTAGTTGCGTAGGCGCCAGCATTCTTAGTTACGTTGTGCCTGTACAAGGCATTGCTAATTGCGCAGAGATGCGAAACGGGTGTTCCTTGTGGGAAATTTATGGCTTAGTCGAGATAACAAGGGGAAATACACGTATACAGATGTTGCTTGTTGAAAAAAGAGACAGCAGCTAAATCGTGGCTGCCTGAGACAACAGAGGGGTGCAGGAATGATTCTAGGGTATCCTGGAGCAGTGTGGACTATCAATGAAATTAGCAAGTGTTCACTATAACAATGGCTGAGCTAACCACAGTGTTTATAACAGACCAAGGGCAAGAGCAGCTCATCTACAACACATCTGTACTTCAGGTCAGGTAATGCATTCTTGGTCTGTACCATACTGAGCACCTTTATTTCTGGTGTCTGAAGTCACTGACACCAACAACCTGAATCGACATAAAACGGCAAAATACTGACCATGCAAATAATGAGACCCAAATCACTGGGACAGATAAACCCAAAAAAATCTTCAATTGGGAATGTGGAACAGCAACTGGTATGGGTTTGCTCCAGAGTGTGTTGTGGTACTGAAGATCAGCAATGAGGAATGCAACCTGGCAACTATCTAGGTTGGGGAGTCTAGAACCAGGGGCCACAGCCTCATGATAAAGAGTAGGCCATTCAGGACTGAGATGAGAAGAAATTTCTTCAGAGGGTGGTGAATCTTTGGAATTCTCTACCCCAGAGGGCTGTGGAGGCTCAGTCATTGGGTATATTCAAAACAGAAGTCGATAGATTTCTGACTAGTAAAGGCATCAAGGGATATGGCGATAGGGCCGGTGAATGGAGTTGAGGTGGAAGATCAGCCATGATATCATTGAATGGCGGAGCAGGCTCGAAGGGCCGAATGGCCGACTCCTGCTCCTATTTCTTATGTTCTTATGAATGGCGCTGGTCAAAGAGCAAGTAATCAGCCCTCTACATCAAGGATGCAGTCTTGGAGCTCTTCACGTCACAGATGGCCCCATGGCACTAAAGGCCTTTCATGAGAGATTGAGTAGACTAAGCCTATATTCCCTAGAGTTTAGAAGGAGGAGGTGATCTCATTGAAACGTATAAAATTCTTAAGGGGCTTGACAGGGTAGATGCAGGGAGGATGGCTTCCCCTGGCTGGCGAGTCTAGAAGTCGGGGTCACAGTCTCAGAATAAGGGGTCGGCCATTTGGGACTGAGATGAGGAGGAATTTCTTCACTCAGAGGGTGGTGAATCTTTGGAATTCTCCACCTGAGGGCTGTGGAGGCTCAGTCGCTGAGTATAGTCAAGACAGAGATCGATAGATTTTTGGGCACTAAGGGAATCAAGAAATATGGGGCTAGTGCGTGAAAGTGGAGTTGAGGTCGAAGATCAGCCATGATCTTATTGAATGGTGGAGCAGGCTCGAGGGGCCGAATGGCCGACTCCTGCTCCTAATTCTTATGTTCTTATTTTATAAATTATAGATAGTACTATAAACTTGAGCACATCACAAGGCAACAGCATATTAAGTGGTCAGATAACATTGTTAATCACACCCACAAACTGAATGGTATCTGCAGTACGCTAGGCATCAGCAATGCTTTCATCAATACAGCAAGTCAAATTATAATGAAAATCGAATCAAATACCTTCCTGATGAGGTCGGTGAGCTCCATCTCGTTCTTCTGCTGGGCCAGATCCGCTTTCACTTCAGAGTAGGTGTCGTTAATGATGGCCAAAAACATGTTCTGGTGAGGCAAGCAGAAATTGACTGGAAAACAGGCTCAAGGAGGCACAGTACAGGATGTTAGCATTGTTTTACAAAACACTCGCAGGTCTGCTGTGGCGTTGTCCATGGCAAGTTGGAGTATACGCTGTTTTCATAAAATTAGGGGAGTTCTGAATGCAGTGTTTACCCATAGAACCTGAATAATGGTTAATACAATATATTTAGACCTTGGAATCAAAAACACAATTTCTAAATTTGCGGATGACACCAAATAGGGGCGGATAGTCAATACTGAGGAGGACTGCAACAAATTACAAGACGACATTAAAAAACTTGCAGAATGGGCATATAATTGGCAAATGAAATTCAACACAGATAAATGTGAGGTATTACATTTTGGTAAGAAAAATAGGGAGGTCACATATTACTTGGAAAATAAAACTCTAAATGGGGGAGAGGAACAAAGGGATCTCGGAGTACAAACACACAAATCACAAAGTATCAACACAGGTTAACAAGGCCATAAAAAAAGCAAACCAAGCACTAGGTTTTATTTCTAGAGGGATAGAATTGGAAAAGTAGGGAAGTTATGCTAAACTACTGTGTGTAATTCTAGTCACCATATTATAAAAAGGATGTGGAGGCACTGGAGAGGGTGCAGAGAATATTTATAAGGATGATACCAGAAGTGCGAGGGTACACCTATCAGGAAAAGATGAACAGGCTGGGTCTCTTTTATCTTGAAAAGAGAAGGCTGAGGGGTGATCTAAGAGGACTTTAAAATCATGAAAGGTTTTGAGAGTAGATACAGAGAGAATGTTTCCACTTGTGGGAAGAGCAAAACTAGAGGCCATCAATGTAAGATAGTCACCAAAAAATCAAATAGGGAATTCAGAAGAAACCTCTTTACCCAGAGTGGTGAGAATGTGGAACTCGCTACCACAGGGAGTGGTTGAAGCGAATAGTATAGATGCATTTAAGGGGCGGTTAGATAAGCTTATGAGGGGGAAGGGAATAGCGTTAGATGAGGATAGATGGGAGGAGGCTCGTGTGGAGCATAAACACCGGCATGGACTGGTTGGGCCGAATGGCCTGTTTGTGTTGTATATCCTATGTAATGTAAGACCGTTACCCACCCCCTTTCAAACAGTAGAAACACGGTCTATATTAAGAGGCCAACTTTAGGACTGGACTACATAATGAGAGAGGTATTAAGCCAGGTCTCTCTATTAATCTCATCTGTTTTGGAGTTTCAGGCTCGAGACTATTCAACTCTCGATGGAATTCCACTCATTCCAAATGAAGGAATCCCAACTGAGCCCAGTGGACACCAGCATCAATCCAGACGGAACTGTGGTTCCTGTGAACTGGGCCACACTGAATGTTGTGGACTGGAACGCCCCGATTCCCAGCCAAGAGCCACGTGCTGGCCCCCTTTCAGCCGGCATCAGTGGAATAAGCCCCTACCGACAGATCACAAACGGCGGGTCTCCACAGCAACAAAAAATAATGGAAGCAACCGCAGATGGGGGGGGGGGGGGGGGAAATCATTTCAAGTATTGTGCCTGCAATTTTTTCTCCGTCAAGGTACGATGGCATTCATTACTTACCAAGAGAATAAAGAAAATAAAGAACACAAAAGTGGCAAAATAAATCGGTCCCAGGATCCTGTTGGCTTCTTCAATCTTGCTGAAGTCAAAATCTCCCAGAATGATACGAAATTGAGTAAAACTACAAAAAGGAAAAAAGGAATAATATTGAGGAAAAGAAAAGTCCTGCCACTTTCACCTGTTAAACAATTCTGCCACCAATACCGACATTTGTTGAGGAATAGATTACGGAGTGTATTCCGTAAAGAAGATAGAATGTTTTCTTGATAAGGGAGCTGAACTCTGCATCGGTTGTAATTTGTTTGTACAATGGTTCTATCCAATAACACTAAAAATTAAGCGTTGAATAATACAGAGTTGAAAATGGGCATTTCTGTGACAAAAGTTCCAACACCTCCGTTCAGTCCGCAAGCGTGGCCCTGAGCTTCCAGTCGCCTGTCGCCTTAATTCTCCGCTCCACTCCCACTCTGACCTCTGCCTCTTACACTGTTCTAATGAAGCTCAGAGTAAGCTCGAGGAACAGCACCTCATCTTTCGATTAGACACTTTACAGCCTTTCGGACTCAACATGGAGTTCAACAATTTCAGTCCTTAACCTCGGCTCCCATTTTTCAGAAAGCAACTGCTGCTGATGATTCTGATATTCCATTTCACCTCCTCTAGACCATCTTTTGTTTCTTTTCTTGTCCCATTACCATCTCCTTTCACCTTGCACCATTGTCCCTTTCCTCATTTAATCTCTCCTGCCCTCGACCCTATCAGACCTTCCCTTTTGTTCTTTCCTTCACCCCCCCCCCCACCACCTTTCCCTGCCTCTGTACTTGCTTAAAATTTGTTACATCTCCAACTTTTTCCAGTTCTGATGAAAGGTCATCGACCTGAAACGTTAACTCTGTTTCTCTCTCCACAGGTGCTGCCTGGCCTGCTGAATATTTCCAGCATTTTCTGGCTTTATTTCAATCTGTTTATCTACATAGGCTACACAAACATACACAACACCTGTGTCGATACTTTGTGATTTGTGTATTTGTACTCCTAGATCCCTTTGTTCCTCTGTCCCATTTAGATTTTTATTTTCCAAGTAATATGTGACCTCCCTATTTTTCTTTCCAAAATGTAATGCCTCGCATTTATCTGTGTTGAATTTCATTTGCCAATTAAATGCCCATTCTGCAAGTTTATTAATGCCATCTTGTAATTTGTTGCAGTCCTCCTCAGTATTGGCTATCCCCCCCCAATTTGGTGGTGTCCGCAAATTTAGAAATTGTGTTTTGATTCCAAGGTCTAAATCGTTAATATAAATATATTGTATTAACCATTATTCAAGTTCTATGGGGGGGGAAAACACTGCGTTCATAACGCCCCTAATTTTATGGTGGTGGTGAGGACCTGGAACTCGCTGCCGACGGAAGTGGTGGAAGCGGAGACTCAATGTTTTCAAGGGGAGACTGGATAGGCACTTGAGGGAAATAAGCTTGCAGGGCTACGGGGATAGAGCGGGGGAATGGGACTGACTGGATTGCTCTACAGAGAGCCGGCACAGACTCGATGGGACGAATGGCCTCCTTCTGTGCTGTAATGACTCTATGACACCTGTCTAATCCAGCTCCAGGAATGTTATTGCGAGCCTTGGCTATCCAAGGCATCCATCTTTCTTTCAAATGGTTCAGGAGAAGCTAAGATTCCCTTCTTTCATTTGCTGCCTCTCACTGCCACAGCGGAGATTTATAGACAGAAAAAAAACAAGCAGGTCCAGGGTGGGAATGGAGAAAAACACAAGGGACCCAAGAAACAAAATAGTGGAATAAACTGCCAGCAAGCACATTTCTCTCATGTCTGGGGCACTTGGTACTCAATAAGTCACAGAAAGTAAGTGTAAAGCATAAAAGAACTATGATGAGAGATTGTGTAGAATGGGCCTATACTCTCTGGTGTTTAGAAGAATGAGAGGTGATCTCATTGAAACATGTAAGATTCTGAAGGGGATTGATAGGGTAGATGCTGGGAGGATGTTTCTCCTGGCTAGAGAGCCTAGAACTAGGGGGCACAGTCTCAGGTTAAGGGGTCGGCCATTTAAGGCCGAGATGAGGAGGAATTTCTTCACTCAGAGGGTGGTGAATCTTTGGAATTCTCTGCCCCAGAGGGCTGTGGATGCTGAGTCTTTGAGTAAATTCAAGGCTGAGATCGATAGATTTTTGGACTCATGGAGAATCAAGGGACATGGAGATCGGGTGGGAAAGTGGAGTTGAGGTCGATGATCAGCCATGATCTAATTGAATGGCAGAGCAGGCTTGAGGGGCCGTATGGCCTACTCCTGCTCCTAATTCTTATGTTCTTAAAAAGGAAATTAAATAAAACAGAAAGGAAAGAGAGTATCAATATATGATAGTAGATGGAGAGAGGAGAGCGGGAGAGGAGAGATTAGACAGAGGTTAGAGAGAGATATTGGGCTTGAATTTGCTGTGGGAGGCTTCCCGTGGGGCAATACCTCCGATCCGCAAATAAAGTCCGTGCCTACCTTCTGCCTCGGGATCCACAGGGACTCGCGCTACTGGGCCTCCAGGCGTAAACATGCATGGAGGCCGTTGTGCGCCAGGGACGCAGGCGGTTCGCAAGCGCCCCTGGGATCACGTGGGCCGGCCCAACTAATAAAAGGGGAATCCCCATTCATGCTCATCGGGATTCCATTTTCGTACGGAAACCCCATAAGCATGACTGGGGATCACATAAAAAATATATTTACATACCAAATAAATAAAAGACATTACATATTTAAAATTAATTAAAATACAGCTTAATTAAATATTTAAAACAAAAATAAAATTTTTGAAAAATAAATTTAAACGTTTTAAAGGGGCTAAAAGTAACCTGAACTTATTTTACAGGTTTTTAAAAAATGTTTAAATAATTGCAAAAAAATTTTTTTTAACGTTCATTTGCACTCTTACACTGGTAACCAGGTGCAAGAATTTCACGGGCATTCGCTGTGCAGTAGTTCTCCGCCCGAGGATGCCCTTTTCCCAGGGATGGCTACGATCTGTCAAGATGATTCTTGGCAGATCGCAAGTTCCGGGTTTTCACACATGCGCTTCGCGTGTGAAAACCCGGAACTTGCGGGGCCCTTACAGGTGCGTACACACCCGTAGACCCCGGAAAATCCGGGCCATTAATCCTGTATGTACATAATCAAAAAACAAAGTATGTAAAGCGTTCTATTGTTACTGGCCCTGCGGGCGGACGCCTCCGATCAGAAAAAATCTCGGCACTTACCCGCTGGCTCCGTAGGTCCCGAGGCCTGCAACCCTGGGCCTCTGCTCTACGAAATGCGCAGAGGCCCAGGTATCCCGGGGCGCAGGCGGTTCACAAGCGTCCCTGGGATCAGGTGGGTCATGGGAAACCAATCAAAGAAGGGAATCCCCCTTCATACTTTTGACAGGTCTCTCTGCACAGAACTGTCAAAAGTATGAATGGGATCACTTAAAAAAGTTACAGTAAATACATTTTTTTTAAATCACGTATTTAAAATTAGTTAAAATTACATTAAATTAAATATTTTTTTGAAAAAAATAATTCAAGTTTTTTTTTTACAGGGCTAAAAATAAACTTATCTTTTCTAAAAATATTTTAAAATTATAAATAAGTGAAATTTTTTTTTAAACTTATGCTGGTAAAACCGGGCCTTACGCTTTTACCAGGCGTAAGATTTTTAAAGGTGGTCAGCGGGCGGAGGTTGTGCAGAAAGCGGAACTCTCCCCCCGCGGAGGACCTTCTCCCGGGAGGTGGAGGATCTGTCCAGAGGACTCTTGATGGATTGCAAGTGCTGGGTTTTAGCGCCAGCGCTTTGCAAGCCTGAAATGGGCACTTGCGAGGCCTCTACAGGCGCCTACACACCTCGTACACACCCGTAGGGGTCGGAAAATCCGGCCCATTATATTGCATTTCTGGATGCGCTTACACACAAGAAAAAAAAAGCATAATATGGACAAAAAACCTAATCAGGATTTTGGAGCACTCCAACTGACAGACTCATCCCCCCCTCGCCCCCACAAAAAAGAGAAATGATACTTACATACAGGTGTGGAAGGTGCTGAAGTCATCAACCTGGGTACCAAAGACAAGGTAGGCTAGCTGAGCGTATGCCAAGAAAACAATAAAAAACATGATGGCAAAGCCGATGATGTCCTTGGCACAGCGAGACATGGTAGAAGACAACTGGACCATGGTCTTATTGAAGCTAATAAATTTGAAGATCTGTGAAAACAAATGTTTTAATGTAGTAAATCCATTTCACTTTCGGTTTCAACCCCTAAATGGCATCTTCCCATTATTAACTGCTGGTCCCAGTGGGACATTTCCTAGCAACAGGGGGAGGCCATTCAGCCCCTCAAGCCTGTTCCACCATTCAATGAGATCATGGCTGATCTGTATCTTAACTCAGTTTACCCGCCTTGGTTCCGTAACCCTTAATACCCTTGCCTAACAAAAAAATCTACCAATCTCAGTTTTGAAAGCTCCAATTGACCCCCAGCCTCAACAGCTTTTTTGGGGAGAGTGTTCCAGATTTCCACTCCCCTTTGTGTGAAGAAGTGCTTCCTGACATCACCCCTGAACGGCCTGGCTCTAATTTTAAGGTTATGCCCCCCTGTTCTAGACTCCCCCACCAGAGGAAAGTTTACTCTATCAAATTCTTTAATCATCTTAAGCACCTCAATTAGATCACCCTTCAATCATCTATATGGTATTCCTGCTCCTCTGTGAACCACCCTTTCAATTGCCACGACTCCAGCACTAATGAACGTGTAGCCATGCACTGGACTAGCAGCCTACTAACATGGATGGGAGGCAGGGAGGGTCTTTTGAAGCATTGCGAGCAGTGTCTGTAATGTGTGAGCCGCAGCATGTAGCTGCACTGTGAGCTGAATTGTGTTTTACTACCTCAGTCCCACCCGTCATCCTGTTCACCACTATACACGTGTAAACTTTCAAGTTTTGAAATGGTAAAATCTTGAAAAAAATTGGATGTAGGAAAAGTCAGGAGTTTAAAGGTTTGAGTAAGGAACTTAATCTGGATGTTCAAGTTATATAGTTTAACTATAAACATACCTTAATCCACACAAAAAACACAACCACTGCAGCCATGTTGTTAAACTGAATCTGCCAATATGCCAGAGACTCGAGGTTCGGGTATGAATTGTGGTTCTCCAGTAACTCTCCGAGTAACTCGTTGACTATTGATGTGCGATAGATATTGATGCAAACTGCTACCAAGGACAACTGGAAAACCAAGAACAAAAAATTACTACTTCCGCTGAATCGACATCGCAAAGTTTTAAAGCGTGGATCAAGTAATGTTTTAATTGGGGTTAGGAGGAGAGGGCAGAGCAGTCCAGAAACAGATCCTGTGGTCATGTTCATTGATTAGCCAACCAACAATAAGAAATAAGAGCAGGTGTAGGCCATTCGGCCCCTCGAGCCTGCTCCGCCATTCAATAAGATCATGGCTGATCTTCTACCTCAACTCCACTTTCCTGCCCGATCCCCATATCCCTTGATTCCTTTATCATCCAAAAATCTATCGATCTCTGTCTTGAATATACTAAACGACTGAGCCATCACAGCCCTCTGGGGTAGAGAATTTCAAAGATTCACCACCCTCAGTGAAGAAATTTCTCATCAGTCCTAAATGGCCGACCCCTTATCCTGAGACTGTGCCCCCTGGTTCTAGACTCCCCAGCCAGGGGAAACATCCTCCCTGCATCTACCCAGTCAAGCCCTGTAAGAATTTTGTATGTTTCAATGAGATCACCTCTCATTCTTCTAAACTCTAGAGAATACAGGCCTAGTCTACTCAATCTCTCCTCATAGGACAATCCCCCCCATCCCAGGAATCAGTCTGGTGAACCTTCGACACACTCCCTCTATGGCAAGTATATCCTTCCTTAGGTAAGGAGACCAAAACTGTACACAATACTCCAGGTGTGGTCTCACCAGGGCCCTATATAATTGCAATAAGACTCTTGTACTCAAATCCTCTTGTAATAAAGGCCAACATACCATTTGCTTTCCTAATTGCTTGCTGTACCTGCATGTTAACTTTGTGATTGGTGTACAAGGACACCCAGGTCCCTCTGAACACCAACATTTCCCAATCTCTCACCATTTAAAAAATACTCTGCTTTTCTATTTTTCCTACCAAAGTGGATAACTTCACATTTCTCCACATTATATTCCATTTGCCATGTTCTTGCCCACTCACTTAGCCTGTCTTTATCTCCTTGAAGCCTCTTTGCATCCTCCTCACAACTTACATTCCCACCTAGCTTTGTATCATCAGCAAACTTGGATATATTACATTTTGTCCCCTCATCCAAATCATTGATGTAGACTGTGAATAGCTGAGGCCCAAGCACTGATCCTTGTGGTACCCCACTAGTTACAGCCTGCCAACCTGAAAATGATCCATTTATTCCTTCTGTTTTTTGTCCGTTAACCAATCCTCAGTCCATGCTAGTATATTATCCCCAATCCCATGAGCCCTAATTTTGTTTAATAACCTAGTGTGGCACCTTATCGAATGCCTTCTGAAAATCCAAATACACCACATCCACTGGTTCCCCACTTATCTATTCTGCTAGTTACAATCTCAAAAAACTCTAATAGATTCGTCAAACATGATTTCCCCTTCATAAATCTGCATTGACTCTGCCCAATCCTATTATTATTTGCTAAGTGCCCTGTTACCACGTCCTTAATAATAGATTCTAGCATTTCCCCTACTACTGATGCCAGCGGCACAAGTCAAGACACAAGTCTGCAGTATCACTAGTTGGGAAATCTGCTGAAGCCAGAGGAAAAGTGAATGGCTTTGAGCAACAACTGCGCCAGTGTGGAGGCAAGACACACGAGAAGGAAAGATCAGCAACGGCACAATCCCCCAGGAACGTGGCTGAGAGGCCCGTGACAGACAACGTCCGTCACGTAATGGCCTGCATAGTCATCAACGCACCCATCTACCATGAAATTATGCTCCCTTCTTTGTTGGCACAGCCACCCTCAAGTACAGTACACTACAGCTGTAGTTAGGAAATTCACTTGTGAAGGACAGTTAAATGACTCTTCATTCTTCTTAACCCAGGGGAAATTAACTTTTGGACTACTGATCATCATAATATTACATCAAAGAGAAAGGAAAGGGAGGGAGGTGGCAAGCAGGCACAGACCTTTTTAAAAAATTTATTCCTGAGATGTGGGCGTCGCTGGCAAGGCCAGCATTTATTGCCCATTCCTAATTGCCCTTGAGAAGGGGGTGGTGAGCCGCCTTCGTAAACCACTGCAATCCGTGTGGTGAAGGTACTCCCACAGTGCTGTTAGTGAGGGAGTTCCAGGATTTTGACCCAGCGATGATGAAGGAATGGCGATATATTTCCAAGTCAGGATGGTGTGTGACTTGGAGGGGAAGGTGTTCCCATGCGCCTGCTGCCCTTGTCCTTCTAGGCGGTAGAGGTCGCGGGTTTTGGAGTTGCTCTTTGGGAGGTATTTATATAGCTCAAGAAATGCCGCAAAGTGCTTCACAGAAATTACTTTTAAAATGCATTTACTGTTCTGTAAGCAAACAAGGGAGTCAATGTGCAGACAGCGAGTTTTCACAAACAGCAGTGAAACTACTGACCAGCTAATCTGTTGGGCACCAGGAAAATCCGATACTCAAATAGAGCCACAGGATCCAACACCCATCTGAATAGGCAAACCAGACCTCGGCTGTAGCTCTCAGCTAAGAGACGACAACTCTAACAACGCAGCCTTGAGTTCGGCACTGAAGCATCAGCCTGGATTATGTGCTCAAGTCCATCGGCGCGATGAACCCATGACCTTCTAACTCAGTTCAGATGGTTCAGTCAATAAATAAATTCTCATCTCCACAGGTGATGCTCTCGCACCCAAGCCACCAAACTTTTCTTCCAATGATCTTATCACCAAGATTTCCCTTCCTCGTAATTGGTCATTAAAGTTACTAGCAGTCTAAATGCAGGGTTCTGAATCTGGAAGGATTATACTCTAATTTAGGATAATATTTTATAGCTTACTCACAAAATCCTGAACCAAGATTATTACTACATGCTGCTGCCCATTCCCACCCAACAGGAACATCACTGCTTCTTTATTCTGTAATGCGTTCTGCGGAAAAATGACAGGCCTTGTACCCTGTAGTCAGATTACACAATGTGTGTTTATAAATAGTCAGCAATTCCATAGCTCAGCCTAGACATTAAGTGCTAGAAATTCAGCTGCTTTGCGCCTCCCGTTAGCCCACCTGTGGGGGGGGGGGTAACGGGGCGCTAATGGGTTACCGACCGGGCGCGGCGAATTCACCGACGCACGCAAACTTCCCTGGCGGTTTTGCACTGGCGCTAACACTTACCGCCTCGCTCTGCTGCGCCCCGCAGATCGTGACGTCATCAGGTGCGCAGCGCCCCGGATCTGAAATTCGCTCCCGGCCCCTGCTGCATCGCCGGGTGTCAACAACGGCAGCAGCACGAGGTGTTGTCACCTCGGCTGGTCACTTGGGGAGCGATATTTAAAGGCAGTGTGGTCAGGTCGGGCAAACTTTATTCTCCGTACCAGTCTGGTGCCTGCTGAATGTTTTTCACGTCTGATTGATGCGCGATTACTCAGCCCTCCACTGAGTGCTTGGGGCTGTAATGCAAGTCACGTAGGTCCCGTGGCCCCACAGAAATACGAGCAAGAATCTTGCATCCCATCATTGGCCCTTCACTTTAAGCGAAGGAAGGAGCCTCTGATGCCGGCAGCGCTGCACTGAACATTCGTCAGCGCTCTGCCGCTACCGCCCCTCTCACACACTTTACCACCCCAAGAGAAATGGTAGCGCTTGATTTACCGCTCCACCTCCCTCTTGGAGCGCTAAAGCCGAACATCCTGGCAGGAGAGAAGGATTAGCGCCTGGCGCTACTTTTTCAACTTTTAGGGAATTTCTAACCCCATAAGCCTTAAATAAGACCCTCAGCCAATGCACTCAGGTCAGAAATATCAGAAGCCCCTTGACGCTCTCAGTTTGACGCTCGGCACAGCTTCCTCGATGACTGGGAAGTGGCCATACTTGGAGATCCTGAGGATGTGGCTGGCAGTCTGCTCACGGGTAATCATGCAAAGTGCTACTCCCACCTGCTTCTTCACAGTCTAAATTATAAAGACACTTGGTGCAGTAACCTGTCTACTATGACATGCAGAGACACTCATTGGAGGGATAACTAATGCCTGACAAAACTATCCTTCAGAATTCAGATAGAGGGGCTGATCTCCACAGAACCAGACGCAGCAATGTTGTTCAAGTCTTTGTGGAAAAAAAGAGACTTGCATTCCTCCAGCGCCTTTCACAACCACCGGACGCCAGAAAATGCTTTACAGCCAACAAAGTACTTTTTGAAGTGTAGTCACTGTTATAATGTAGAAAACGCAGCAGCCATTTTGCACACAGCAAGCTCCCACAAACAGCAATGCGATAACGATCAGATAATCTGTTTTTAGTGATGGGGATTGAAGGATAAATATTGGCCAGGACACCGGGGAGAACTCCCCTGCTCCTCTTCAAAATAGTGCTGCGAGAGCAGACGGGGCCTGGGTTTAACGTCTCATCTGAAAGACGGCACCTCTGACAGAGCGGCACTCCCCCAGTACTGGCCCTCCGACAGTGCGGCGCTCCCTCAGCACTGCAATGGAAGTGTCGGCCTAGATTTTTGTGCTCAAGTCTCTGGAGTGGGACTTGAACCCACAACCTTCGGACGCCGAGGCGAGGGCGCCACCTGCTGGCTGACACTGTGGTCTTGTTGTATCTAGGCTGAACCACCAGGAGCCAGCAAACTCCTGGAAAATCAAAACTTCCAGAGTTTCTCTTATCCAAACTGGGTGCCTGGAATGGAAACAGCAAATGCCAAAACCATCCAAAACAAAGTTTGCCTCGGCTAATTAACATGGCCCAATGCCATCTATTTTAGCTTGATTACATTTACGTCGAATACGTTTGGAAATGAACCTCCACACAACTGGACTGGCACTTATGGCAAATCTATAGGATGGCATCACACACACACATTAGATTTGGGCAGTCTAAAATCTTATTTTTTGTTAAAATGAGATTAGTTTGCACTTTCCATCAGACATGTCGACTGTACTATCCAGTAGTTAGAATAACCTTCCTTCGCGCTTCCACAACAATGTGCTTCAGCCCCAAATTCAAGAGAATACCTTTGTTATGTTAGCGTGACATCTTTTGCGTCCCAGACCAGCCAGTTTTTGGCCTTTTTGCACGAGGCTGATAATTGTGTCAAATTAGAGGCAACTGTGCTCGAAACGAAACTGCCCAAATACACTTCGCCCCTCAGTCTGCGCGATTTGAAATTAGGTCCCAGAGACGGAGAGCTGGGAAATTGAAAGTGTCCAAAATTTCCTACATTACAACAGTGACTGCACTTCAAAAAGTACTTCATTGGCTGTAAAGCGCTTTGGGACATCCTGAGGTGGTGAAAGGCGCTGGAGAAATGCAAGTCTTTTTTCTTTTATATAAATGCTAACATTTAGTCAGCATTTTGGGAGGTTTTAGCAGATAACGCAGCAAAATAAATGCATCATATTCACTGTTGGACACCTACCACAATGATCAGAATATCCAAACAGTTCCAGACACTCTTGAAGTAATGTAGCTTGTGAATATGGATCTCCAGAACCTCCTCGACTATGTAGTAAAAGATGAAAATACAGAAGGCAATTTCACAGGCTGCCAGGAAATAGTCAAATGAGGAGATGTAGCGAATAAGTTTCACTGTCTGAAATTGCCAAGATGAAAGAGCACCTCCTGTTGCTGGGAACTCAACCACCAACCTGCGCATTGGGGACAAAAAACAGCTTTTGAAAATACTGATCATTAACAATGACTAACACGAGCGGATTCCCGATTTAACAGAGAATGCATTAAAACATAATACAAGGGATTGTAAATGGACAAGATACATCATACTACCCACACAGTCTGCATGATAAAAGGATAAATACTTGCATACACTTAATTGAAAAAAAACACTATATCTGACTTCAATATGGTCGTATTCATTCTGTGAATAGGTTCATTGTTGAGATGAAAACCAGTGAATTTCCCTTCAACATTGTAATGTATTATCACATGGTTTAGTATGGGCATGCTCAGTTCACTCTGGCTTAATAAAGCAAGCACATGGACTAGCAACTTATCGTGTCTCTCTCCTTCATTTGTTCCACCCACATATATTACATTTTGGCAACGAGGATGGGATCCCAAATCCATTTTTAGGGATCCTGGAAGGACACAGTGCTCAACCTTTGAGTGGACAAGTTTAAGGTGAATTTGTGACACCTAAACTGGATTTTTGCGATGTTTTACCGTTAATGCTCATAGAGTCGTCTGTGCTTCGCCTCCACATGTGCGTGTATACACAGCAATAGCGGCGTTGATTCTCACAGGTACACTGGTAGTGTGCCGAGTCACTGTTCGACAGGATCAGGACAATCATGGCCGCGCCTACGGGATTCATCGGAAGCCTCAGCATGTATGACCGAGCTCGGTTCTTACATCGAGCGGAAGGAGATTTTTTTTAGGGCCAATAACATTATTGAGGCCGAAGGTGCAGATGAGAATGTTCAAGCTCAAAATAAAGTAATTCGTGAACGAAAACTTCAGCCTCTTAAGAGCCACGTGCCCCGAGGTCCCTTGTGGGGGGGGGGGGGTCACAATCTTCCACTGTACTTTGAGATCGGGGCAACCCCCAGAGAAATGACGTCACCACCCATTTCTCCGACAAGGGTTCTTCTGAAGTTACATTAGGAGCACTCCCGCAGAAATTCTGGGCCATGATCTCATTCGTTCATCCTCAATAATCTGATGGAAGCGGGCAGTCCTTGTATTTACAGCGCAACTAAGAAACATGAACCACAGCTTTGTCAGTGTCTTCAGTCACTTCACCGAGATTCCAGCGTGTATCCCATCTGCTCCGGGTTTCTTCAAGTCACTTTTCTTTACTGACGGCTCCACGTTGCAAGTTCCTTAGATCAGGATTTGTCTACAATCGCCTTTCACGAAGACATCTTCACATCTGTCGCTTTCTGATTTCTCATACTTTCAAATATTAAAAGGCCTACGTTGTCCTTTGTACTTATGTGAGGACCGATGATAATTTTGTGCTTTGACTAATTTTGACCCTTTTTAAAAAAAAAAATGGTGACTTTCATTATAATTTTGAAATAGGTTGTAAAAAAAAAATCCCACTTCTGATTTGTCCCCTCCCCGACCATCAGAAAGTTCTGAATTATGTCTATTCCTCTTCACTCAAAGTTGACTAATCACAATTAAAATTGTGCAAAAAAAAACCTGTGTTAGGAAGTAAGCAATTTTAATCCTAATACTGGATAATTCCTTTTTTTTTTACAAGCAAAAAATAAAGACTTTGAATTAACATGATTGTAGAGTAATTGACGAGGGATGACTTGCACTGTGCAGCTGGGTAACACAGCTCTCCACCGACGGCTGATTTATGGCATTAACCTACCTACAGAGCACAATACAGGTACAATCACATCTTCCTATCCTTAAGCTACTGCAGGCTGCGTCACCTACCAGGAAAGCTAGTGAAACATTACAAGTACTTTGTTCTTTTAAAAATTCTAATGGCCCATAATTTGCGGTCAGCGGAGAAGCAAAGGCATTCGCTGCTGGCCCCGACGTAGGCTTCCCACAAAGATCGCCATCTCTGTGGCGAGATCGGCTTTTCTGACATTCAGTTGAGATCCGTGTGAGTTAATGGGGATTCCCAAACGCAAGCTGCTGTGATGTCAACAAGCTCAGCAGCCAATCACATTGCAGAATTCTCACAGACCGGGAACCAGGAAGTGAAGAAACTCCTTTGATTGACTTTTTTTTTTAAATGTTAGAGAGCAAAAACAAAGATTGGGGCTCTCACACAGGGAAAAGGCAAACCTGAAATAAAGATGAATACATTTTTTTTAAATTAAAAACTTATTAAAGTTTCATAAAAATTAAAATTTTATTAAAATGGATAAATTTGACACTCCACAAAATTAAAATGAGTTTTTCAGGGCCGTATCGTTTGTTTAGCAGTCAATACGCTGTTAAAACCCCAGGAACACCTAACCCAAAAGGGTCTAACTTTTAATGAGGAATTTAACTGCGGTATTACCGCAGAAGAGCCGAAGTTTTCATCAGTTTCCATGATTTGACAGATTACACCGATTGCTGGCTGTGGGGGGAGCCACAGCGCAGCCAGTGTCGGAGCAGTGAATGACTGACCACAACTTCAGGAATTCCGCGTTAGGGTGCGCGTGCGCTACATCCTGAAGTTGTGGTTAGTTTCAAAGGGGTACAACCCACCGCAAATTCCAGGGCATTAAATTTCCAGCACACCTGACAAACGAAAAGACATTTACAATTGCTGGCCGTACCTGATCACGCAAAACAAGTTGATGTTCGCGTTGTAGACAGAGAAATCGATAAACACAACCCGGGTGCCTCGATCAAGCCAGAGATTCTCCTTCAGCACTTTTAACTTTGTTGCCGTTTCATCTCTGTTTCTCGCCAGGTCCAAGTAATATCCTGCTCCACTGTAAGTAGCAACTAAGCCCCAGTAGCTGGTCTCTTTCAAATCTCTCTCACTTGTATAAATCCAGCTGTGTTTTGTAAAAAAAAAGTAAAACAATTATCTCAAAAAAAAATTCTGCTTACAGTTGAAGATGCAAAACTCTTCCTGCAGCAGAGTTCCACAGAATTCGTTCAAGCAGCCGTTCTTTAGTGACCCAGGACAGCAAGTGTTGGCAGACAATGGCCCAGAAATTTGACTCGGAGGCTTGCCGCGGGGGTAAGGATCGCGCGCGATATCACATACCGCGTCTGCCCCCGCAGGAACTTCGGGTCCCGGGCGTCTCCCTAGTGCCGGCGCGCAGTGCTTGCGTGTCCCAGGGGCGCAGTTAGTGCGATGCGACCCTTGGGATCACGTGGGCCATGGAGAGCCAATGGCAGCAGACCATCTTTCATTCATAGATTTAACAGGAGACCTGTCAAATCTGTGAATTGAAAGAGGCCCCAAAAGAACAGCTAAACCTCAAATAATTTTTTTTAAAAACCCATCACATTAATAAAATAACTATAGTTAAATAAATTAACCACTTTAAACAAAAATTAAAATTTTTGAAAAATTTTTTTTTTTTTAAAGTTATAAAAATAAACTTACCTTTCTTTAAAGTCTCTAAAAAAGATAAACCTGTTGAAAAAAATTAAAAATTATACTTAATTAACTACTTACCTTGTTCAAAAGGGGTCTTACGCCTCCTTTTTACTTGTGTAGAATCTTCCATACTTACCCTCGCGTTGAAACCTGAAAAAAAACCTAAGTGTGCTGCGTGCGCACAACCTCTAGCGCACACGCGGTTCACCTAGGAACCGCCCCCTTCGCCATACCGGAAGTGCCGGTTTCCCGCGCATGCGCAGTGCATGCAGGAAACCGGCACTTCGGGAACGAATACGGGTGAGTACGCAGTCCGTACTCACCCGTTCTCAGCCGAATTTTTGGGCCTATTAGACTAGGGACGACTTCACAGCTCAGCCTGATTCTGTCTTCAACTGATTGACACATACACTCACTTCCCTAGTCATGCTCGAGATGCCAATCAAGAGCAGGAATCCTGGTTGATTATTTTTGGTCCCCTCCCCGCTTGTAGTGTCGTCACCAAGGCAACTTGTGGCACCACAACGACAACCTGGCTCAGCTGACTCAGCACAGACCAGGAATCTGTCTGGCTCTGTACCACTCCTTGCGGTGTGACAACCAACTATGGCTATCGAAGCAATTGAGAAGCATTTGAAAAAGATTGTGAATTATCTTAAATCAACAACTGGAATGGGCATCAACTGGAACCAGTTGATAGTCAGCATTAGAAATAACCTAAGAAATCACCAGTGTGTCAGCCGTGGCTCAGTGGGCAGCACTCTCACCTCGAGTCAGAAGGTTGTGGGTTCAAATCCCATTCAAGAGACTGGAGCACAAAAATCTAGACTGACACTCCAGTGCAGTAATGAAGGAGCGCCGCGCTGTCGGAGGGGCAGTACTGAGGGAGCGCCGCACTGTCGGAGGGGCAGTACTGAGGGAGCGCCGCACTGTCGGAGGGGCAGTACTGAGGGAGCGCCGCACTGTCGGAGGGGCAGTACTGAGGGAGCGCCGCACTGAGGGAGTGCTGCACTGTCAGAGGGGCAGTACTGAGGGAGCGCCGCACTATCGGAGGGGCCGCCTTTCGGATGACACGTTAATCAATCAGAGGCCGTCTGCTCTCTCAGGTAGACGAGAAAGAGCCCACGGCACTATTTCGAAGAAGAACAGGGGAGTTCTCCCCGGTGTCCTGGGGTCAATATTTATCCCTCAATCAACATCTGGGACATCCTGAGGTCGTGCAAGGCGCTATAGAAATGCAAGTTGTTCTGTTTGCCAGTGGAGTTCAGCTTTAGCTACAAACTGAGGAAGATGAAACTTAGAAGTGATCCCACGCTCCCACCGGGAAGTACACTCGTAGAGAGGTGGCTCAACAATTGGGCTACAACCCCAATTCTCGGACCCACGCTCCTGGAGAGTATGGATTACAGAATTATCCCGTATTTCCTTCTCAAAGCTGTTCAGGGATTTTAACATCAGTTTCGATCCACTTTGCTATAAATGTGTTCAAAGCACAAAACCAAATTTACAGCCTGAAAATTCACAAACAGGACAATGTTTTGGGGGAAACAGTCACAGCAGCATCCATCACCTTTAGTGCACTGGGCAAATGTCACCATTGAGAAAAAACACTCAGCTTCCAAACAATCCCATATCTAATGCCCAGCACAATGTCATTTTATGAAGAATAGATCTTCAATTATGCTCTATATTGATCAACCTATAAAATGATGTTCATTATAAATAATTTTCATAGACCTATAGCAGGAATCAAAAGTAAAATGATACATACGCTGTTCCATTCATAAGGCCAAATGATGCAGTATCTTCAATCGCAACTGAATAGACATCATAGCATTCCTTGATTTCATCTTTTAGGTCTTCATGTATTTTACAAGATTCATTCTTCACTTTCAGCTGCCTCATGCGAGGCACTCCCAAAAGCAGATTCTCATAATAAATGAAACTTTTGTTCTCGGCCAGTGTTTCATTATTGTACCACAGGTCCCAATAAAGTCCGTCGAGCAAAGGACCGTCTGTGAACTAGGAGAGAAAAGAAAATTAACAGATGCACATTGGGTTGCGTCCAATTGTCCACACAATCTACCAACAGCTAAACAACCTTCTGGAAGTGTGTACAAGTGATCTTTATTCAAATATGAACAATCTTCTAATTTCTACTTGAATAAGATTCTCCCCCCCACAAATTTATACAAGAGGGTTATTTATGCATTCTATCCAATTGGATTGGGTGAAGTTCACAAAGTATTTATATGACGCCTTTCACGACCTCAGGACGTCCCAAAGCGTTTTACAGCCAATGAAGTACTTTTGAAGTGTAGTCACTGTTGCAATGTAGGAAACGCGGCAGCCATTTTGCGCACAGAGCAGACAGGGTCTTGGTTTAACGTCTCATCCGAAAGGCAGCACCTCCGACAGTGCAGCGCTCCCACAGTACTACACTGGGAGTGTCAGCCTGGAATTTTGTGCTCAAGTCTCTGGACTGAGAACCCACTGAGTCACTCCAGAGAATTGAGCACAAAGACCTAGGCTGACACTCCAGTTTCAATACTGAGGGAGTGCTGCACTGTCGGAGGTGCCGTCTTTCGGATGAGACGTTAAACCGAGGCCCCGTCTGCCCTCTCAGGTGGACGTAAAAGATCCCATGTCACTATTTCGAAGAGGAGCAGGGGAGTTCTCCCTGGTGTTCTGGCCAATATTTATCCCTCAACCAACATCACTAAAACAGATTATCTGGTCATGATCACATTGCTGTGTGTGGGAGCTTGCTGTGTGCAAATTGGCTGCTGTGTTTCCCACATTACAACAGTGACTAGACGTCAAAAAGTACTTCATTGGCTGTGAAGCGCTTTGAGATGTCCCAAGGTCGTGAATGGCGCTGTAGAAATGCAAGTCTTTCTTTCTAATATTAATTCCCACGTTTGTAATGGAAACTTGCCACGTGGTAAGTATACCCTCCCACCAGTGGCTACGCTATAGTGCCTCAGCTTTGCGTCTCCCAGCTCCTTAGCCTGTACTGCACAGAAACTATTCTCCAAATAACTCAACTTCTCAAATTGCCATGGGTTTTGCTATTTAAACTCTTCTTTACCTGCCTCACCTCATACATCCCCCTATCCCCTTCCAACCGCACTGCCATCCCTGGAGAAAAAAACTCTCCAAGTTACTTACAAATGCACTTTTAAGCTGCCAACTGCCAAGCCTTCTTGCAATAAATGAAAAGTCTGATGTATCCAACTTATAGTAACTTTATAAAAAAATAAGACCACTAATTAAATTACAAAATACAAGTAGATACGAGGATATGGATTCTAGAAACTAAACTACTCATAACCAATGCTCCCCCTAATTTTAAATTTGGGCGCGCTGTCCCTTGAATAGGCTGCGCAGCCCATTCATCGGTCCCGGGCTGCATGGGATCAGCAGACAGCTGTGCGACCGCGCAGCCTCGAGGAAACGTCGCTCATAACAAACCCCGTGTAATACTATACTCTGACGTATCTTCCAAACATTTGAACAATTTGCAGTTTTCCCCCGATAGCATCGATGCATTTAAGGGGAAGCTAGATAAGCACATGAGGGAGAAAGGAATAGAAGGATATGCTGATAGGGTGAGATGAAGAGGGGTGGGAGGAGGCTGGTGTGGAGCTGTTGGGCCAAATGGCCTGTTTCTGTGCTGTAGACTTGGTGTAACTCGATGTACCTCATCTAGAGATCCTTGTAGTGAAGTAGCAAGCAATGGGGTTTGCTGCTCAATTTCTCCAAGGGGTTCCTGGGATGGGGATGGAGCCATTGGAAAGGCCATCAGCAATGTCCAGGGTTAAATCCTGAAGATGTCTCACCATCCAGAGATTTGGGAACTCCTCAGTTTTTCAGTTTCTCTCTCTTCAGGCCCTGCAGAGGGTACAGACCAGTTGGGCCTGTTTCTGTGCTGTAGACTCGATGTAAAACTAAATACTTACCTGGAGTTCAAGATTGCTCCTCTGATAGAAAGATTGAAATAGACCATTGTCCTTTTGTGGTTGCGGTTTCACGCATTACTTTTAAAGCATTTAATCTGCAACTGTACCTTCCAGAAATCATCCATGTTGGACACACTCCTGAAGTTGGTTTTCTCATTTTCGGAAAAAGGCGTGTCCAGGAAAAGACTGGACATGACTTTGGTGTAGTAGTACATATTGGAGCTGACCATCCCATAGGTCACTGCAACAGAAAGACAAAAAGTGAATGGAAATCTTACTGTTCACTCTAACTTTTAAACTAGACACACACACACACACATTTTAAACCAGCTCCTGGGGTCCTCATGCACGTGAAAGCAATGATGCACAAATTTAAGTGACTGGGTCTGTTGAACTGCATTATTTGAGAGGCTTTTGCCATTCGCCGCGATACCACCGTGCTCCTTGAGATGGCAAAACTCATGAGCAACATCGACCTTCCCATTCACGAAGACTCGAAAAACCCCACCACGAAAGCGCTTAAAATCGCGCCGGCCATACATGCTGCTATCAACACACTATCCAGATGGACGGAATCGTGGGACGCATGCAATATAAAGAACCAACGCCTCATCACTGACCCAACAGCAGAGGTGGAGCAGGCTCGATGGGCCATATCACCTACTCCTGCTCCTAATTCTTATGTTCTTATACTGTATATTACACCCTCTGCACTTCGCTCCCATTTTAGAGAACAGTCAGTGATAGTTTCCCACTGGAATCCCAATGTGATCAGTGCAGGAGACGAGAATGGTGCAAACATTAGCCTAGAAGCTAATCTGCACAGTATTATTTATCTGCTATCTTAATGGAGGTGTTGGATAATTTATAATAAACAGGGTTAACTCCTTTGTTAAAATAAAGCTAGGTAGATTTTAACTACTGGGCGGTCAGGAAATGTGAATACTGTATAAATTAAAGGCACTTAAAATTGAATTTCTGCTGCCTCAAACTGCAACCATCGAATGTAAAGCCAGAGTTTCAACTCCTTCACGGTGGATCTTATTTTCCTCAATATATCGAGCTTGAGACTTCCATGCTATGTCTCGTTTGTCCTACTCTCAACAAGACCAGACTCTGCAACCTTGTGGCTGTGATATGAACGCCCTTTCAGGCAGCATTCCAGATCACAACAGTTCGCTGTGAGTAAAAAAGAAGTTTCCTCGTCTCCCCTCTGGTTCTTTTGGCAATCACCGTAAATCTGTGTCCTCTGGTTACCGACACCCCCTCCACCGCCGCCACTGGAAACAGTGCCTCCTCATTTACTCGATCAAGATAACTCCTGTTTTGTTAGCTTTCAGTATGGAAAGTAGGATCTGGTCTACCCAGGGGCACAGCACCTTAGTCATTGCATTCATTTGTTTGCAACAACCAGGCAGCTGGGATAGCCAAGCACCTCTGTTTCTACCACAATGTGTGGCAATCCAGGAGCATGAGCCCACAGTACGCAGGATGGGGTGAAAGGTGCACTATACGATTCATCATTTGGAGGGTTAATTATTCATCCTTTGTGGATGGCAGAATCCCAGACCATGATTTTTCGTGTCAGCTGTGGCTCAGTGGGTAGCACTCTCGTCTCTGGGTCAGAAGGTTGTGGCTTCAAGTCCCACTCCAGAGACTTGAGCACAACAATCCAAGCTGACACAAAAATCTAGGCTGACGGTGAGGTACTGAGGGAGTGCTGCACTGTCGGAGGTTCCGTCTTTCGGATGAGACGTTAAACCAAGACCACGTCTGCTCTCTCGGGTGGATGTAAAAGATCCCACAGCCACAATTTCGAAGAGCAGCAGGGGATTTCTCCCCGGTGTCCTGGGCCAATGTTTATCCCTCAACCAACATCACAAACAGATGATCTGGTCATTACCACATTGTTGTTTGTGGGAGCTTGCTGTGCACAAATTGGCTGCCACGTTTCATAGAGTCATAGAGTTATACAGCACAGAAAGAGGCCCTTCGGCCCATCAAGCCCTATTTATTCTAATCCCATTTTCCAGCACTTGGTCCATAGCCTTGTATGCTATGGCGTTTCAAGTGCTCATCCAAATGCTTCTTGACTGTTGAGGGTTCCTGCCTCTACCACCCTTTCAGGTAGTGAGTTCCAGATTCCAACCACCCTCTGGGTGAAAAAGATTTTCCTCAAATCCCCTCTAAACCTCCTGCCCCTTACCTTGAATCTATGCCCCCTGGTTATTGACCCCTCTACTAAGGGGAAAAGTTCCTTTCTATCTACCCTATCTATGCCCCTCAATTTTGTACACCTCAATCAGGTCCCCCCCCTCAGCCTTCTCTGCTCTAAGGAAAACAACCCCAGCCTGTCCAGTCTCTCTTCATAGCTGAAGCGCTCCAGCCCAGGTAACATCCTGGTGAATCTCCTCTGCACCCTCTCCAATGCAATCACATCCTTCCTATAGTGCGGCAACCAGAACTGCACACAGTATTCCAGCTGTGGCCTAACTAGCGTTTTGTACAGCTCCATCACAACCTCCCTGCTCTTGTATTCTATGCCTCGGCTAATGAAGGCAAGTATCCCATATGCCTTTTTAACCACCTTATCTACCTGCCCTGCTGCCTTCAGGGATCTATGTACATGCACACCAAGGTCCCTCTGATCCTCTGTCCTTCCTAGGGTCCTACCATTCATTGTGTATTCTCTTGCCTTGTTAGTCCTCCCAAAATGCATCACCTCACACTTTTCAGGGTTAAATTCCATTTGCCACTGTTCTGCCCATCTGACCAACCCGTCTATATCGTCCTGTAGACTGAGGCTTCCCTCCTCGCTATTTACCACTCCACCAATTTTCGTGTCATCTGCGAACTTACTGATCATACCTCCTACATTCATATCTAAATCATTAATGTACACTACAAACAGCAAGGGACCCAGCACTGATCCCTGCGGTACACCACTGGACACAGGCTTCCAGTCACAAAAACAACCTTCGACCATCACCCTCTGCCTCCTGCCACTAAGCCAATTTTGGATCCAATGTGCCAAATTGCCCTGGATCCCATGGGCTCTTACCTTCTTGACCAGTCTCCCATGCGGGACTTTGTCAAAAGCCTTACTGAAGTCCATGTAGACTACATCAACTGCACTACCCTCATCCACACTCCTAGTCACCCCCTCGAAAAATTCAATCAAATTGGTCAGACATGATCTCCCCCTGACAAAGCCATGCTGACTATCCTTGATTATTCCTGGCCTCTCCAAGTGGAGACTAATTCTGTCCCTCTGAATTTTTTCCAATAATTTCCCTACCACTGATGTTAGGCTCACTGGCCTGTAATTCCCTGGTTTATCCCTACTACCTTTCTTGAACAATGGTACTACGTTAGCTGTCCTCCAGTCCTCTGGCACCTTCCCTGTGGCCAGAGAGGTTCTGAAAATTTGTGTCAGAGCCCCTGCAATCTCCTCCCTTGCCTCACACAGCAGCCTGGGATACATCTCGACTGGGCCTGGGGATTTATCCACTTTTAAACCCGCTAAAACCGCTAGTACCTCCTCCCTTTCAATACTAATTTGTTCAAGTATATCACAATCCCCCTGCCTGATTTCTATGCCTACATCGTCCTTCTCCATAGTGAACACAGATGCAAAATATTTATTTAAAACCTCACCCACATCTTCCGGCTCTACACACAGATTGCCACTTTGGTCCCTAATGGGCCCTACTCTTTCCCTGGTTATCTTCTTGTCCTTAATATACTTCTAAAACACCTTGGGATTTTCCTTTATTTTGCCCGCCAGTGTTTTTTCATGTCTCCTCTTCGCTCTCCTAATTTCTTTTTTTAAGTACCCCCCTCCACTTTCTATACTCCTCTAGGACTTCCACTGTTTTTAGTCCTTTGTATCTGCCAAAAGCCTCCCTTTTTTTCCCTAATCCATTCTTGTATATCCCTTGACATCCAGGGTTCCCTGGGCTTGTTGGTCCCACCCTTGACCTTTACGGGAACATGTTGGCATTGTACTCGCTATTTCATTTCTGAAAGACTCCCACTGCTCTGATGTGGATTTTCCTACAAGTAGCTGATCCCAGTCCACTTTGGCCAGATCCTGCCTTATCATATTAAAATCAGCCTTCCCCCAATTTAGAACCTTTATTTCCGGTCCATCTTTGTCCTTTTCCATGACTACCTTAAATCTCACCGAATTATGGTCACGGTCACCAAAATGCTCTCCTACTGACACTTCTACCACTTGCCCGGCTACATTCCCTAGAATTAGGTCCAGTACCGCCCCCTCTCTTGTAGGACTTTCTACATGCTGGCTCAAAAAGCTCTCCTGGATGCACTTTAAGAATTCCGCACCCTCTAAGCCTTTCACACTCTGACTATCCCAGTTAATATTGGGGAAGTTGAAATCCTCTACTATTATTACCCTATTATTTCTACACTTCTGAGATTTGCCTACATATCTGCTCCTCTATCTCTCCGACTGTTTGAGGGCCTATAGTACACGCCCAGCAAAGTGCTTGTCCCCTTTTTGTTTTTAAGTTCTACCATTAGAGGAACCTGCTAAGATATCATCCCTCCTTACAGCAGTAATTTACTCCTTGATTAATATTGCGACACTCCCTCCTCTTTTACACCCCCCTCTGTCTCGCCTGAAGTTTCTATACCCCAGAATATTGAGCTGCCAGTCCTGCCCCTCCCTCAACCATGTCTCTGTGATAACAACAATATCAGACTCCCATGTGTTCATCAACACCTTCAATTCATCTGCTTTACTCGCAAGACTCCTTGCATTAAAATAAATGCCATCCAGCCTTGCCATACTCCCTTGTGCCGTTACATATTTGCTCTGCCTTCCAGGCTGACTTGATTTTTCCTCTATATTTGTGCATCACCCCCTACTTTAGCTCCACTCCGTATCCCATCCCCCTGCCAAGTTAGTTTCCTACATTACAACCGTGACTGCACTTCACATCAGCTGTAAAGCACTTTGGGAGGTCCTGAAAGGCGCTATAGAAATGCAAGTCTTTCTTTTAACAGAGCTTGATTCTGATCTCAAGCTTCAAAAAAAAACTTGCTTCACTTTGTATCCAGATAATCCACATCACTGAGTCACATGTAGACAGCCCTGTAGAAAATGCTTTTTTCCCTTTCCTCTTTTTCCACCCATTTTCTCCTCCTTCCTGAAAGCACATGTCCCTTCTGGAATGCTTCAAGTAACAGCCGCCCTTAGCATTTTGCATGATTTGCCATTTTCGCGGGTGAACTCAACTAAACAGCAAGTGTTAGCAAACTGTCCAACCCATGGGTGCCATCTCAGCCAAGCCAGATTCATTCACTGCTGAACGTCCACAAACTGGCATCGCCATTAATGATCAGGAGTTGGAACTGTGACTAATCCTATCCTCCCTAGCACATCCTGGGGACTTGCATCGTGAGGAACTAGGGGCAAAGCCCACACCCCACCACTCTTCGGTGCAGTTTGCTGAACCACCAACATGCTCTGCAACCTCTCTCCGTTACTGATTTTCTTCAATAATCTTGTACTTCAAAGACCAACACAAATCCGCAAGGAGTTGATGGGTTGAATGGGGAGAACAGCCATCACTTGATTCTTAGCAAGTATCCAAAACAGATGTAAAACATCCCTTGCAAGATTTCTGCTCGTCAGTTTTTAATCGTGCAAAATAACTTTCAAAAGATAATTCTTAATATACAAGCTGATTATGTTTTCCAAATAATCAACTGATTATCATTGAACAAATTGACATTAGAATCGTTAATCTCACATGTGAGCGTCAGCCTGTCTGTGTCAATGGCATAGAAAGTGGTCTGCCTGCTTCCGCCAGGACAGGTACTGGCAAAACAAAACATCGACCCAGAGCTAAATAAAATCGCCCTCGCATTTTATCAGGCGAAAATGGTGACGCTCCACTCACAGCATGGCATTTCACTTGACGAGAGCGTAGCCTGGTGAACCGGGCACAGAGGTTATTGTACCCGATTCGGAGCACTCCCAATTTTCTGGCCACTGATTTTAATGGCCAGAGAATCGGCTCGCACCATGTGCTGCTAACATGGCCGATTTTCCAATCTGTGCTTGTTTATGTAGACTCTGCCTTGGGAGTGAAGTATTGCACTTTCAGCACTTGGATAACTGGATTGTATTACAAATCTTATGTAAGGGGCACACTTCCGGTCCACAAACCTTACTTCATCTCATCACCAGTTTTGATCACACTTGTGTTAACTTTTCCCATTGTAAATTCCTGATCACATTTCAATTTTGCTGTTTTAACTTTCATAATTCTGATTTGCGGATAAACCAATCGAATCACTCAATGTTTTAAGAGATTTTCACCTGGCATTTATTCCCTCAGTAACTGAAATTTATAATTCCAAAATAAAGTTTGAAATACAATTAAAAATGCAAAATGTTAGATATAGGCCCCGAGTTTGCGGTCGGAGGCTTCCCGCGGGGAAATGCCACCGATCTGCAAACAAAATGCCCGCGTACCTGATAGCCCGAGAGGTATGGAGACTCGCGGTCCTGGGCCTCTCCGGGTATCCGTGGGCAGAGGCTCACGTATCCCAGGGGTGCACGCGGTCCGCAAGCACCCCGGGATCACGTGGGCCGGCCCAACCAATGACAGAAGGGAATCCCCATTCATGTTTATGGGGATTCTGTATGTACGGAAACCCCAGGAGCATGAATGGGAATACCCAAAAAAATACATGCACACCAAATAAATATTTTAAAAATTACATATTTAAAATGCCATTTAATAATATTTAAAACAAAAACTTAATTTTTTGAAAAATAAATTTAAATGTTTTAAAGGGGCTAAAAATAACCATACCTTATTGTACAGGTTTTTTAATGTTTAAATGATTGAAAGAAAATTGTGTTAATTTAAACTCTTATGCTGGTAAAAGCAGGCGTGGCGTAAGGCCTTGTTTTACCAGGCATAAGAATTTCACGGGCATTCGCTGGGCAGAAGTTGGGCAAATAGCGCAACTCACCGCCCAGAGGCCCTTTTCCCAGGGATGCGTTGGAACTGTCAAGAAGATTCTTGACAGTTCGCAAGTTCCAGGTTTTCGCGCATGCGCTCCACGTGCGAAAGCCCAGAACTTGCGCCGCCCCTACGGGCACGTACACACCTCGTACCCACCCATAGGGGCCGTAAATTACGGGCCATAATTTAATGATGGAATTAAATTTACACATTCAGCTGTCTTTTAGCACCGTCATTAAAGATTTTACTTCAAGCCCCATAGGCTCTTTCAAAAGCCTGGACTTCAACTGGATATTTTTACCTTGACAGTTGAGAGCGCTTTCGGTCATTTGGCCATTCTAAGCATGTGCAGTTTGCAGCATGCAGTCTGTGCATCAACAGGAGTTACCAGCATCCTGAGAATTCAGGAATTTCTGGGCTCTTTCCAAAAGAAAGAAACTGGAGATTGAATTCCAAAATGTTATTTCAAGCAAGGGATTACATTTAGTGCCGAATACTCTTTTCTATAATGAACTTTTGAGACAGACAGCAGTCACCTTGGATTCGTTGTCAGGAAAGAATAGAAGATGGTTAATCGAGAATTCATTTATTTTTTAGTCAGTCATTCGGCTCGATTTTGGTTGTATGTCGAGTTAAAAATCTCCCTTCTGAACTCTTCCAGGTGTGGATATTTTATATATAAACCTGTGTACAGTTCTGGTCTCCCTACCTAAGGAAAGACGTACTTGCCTTAGAGGGAGTGCAACAAAGGTTGACCAGACTGATTCCCGGGATGGGGGAGGGGGGAATTATCCTTTGACGAGAGATTGAGTGGACTAGGCCTACATTCCCTAGAGTTTAGAAGAATGAGGTGATCTCATTGAAACATATAAAATTCTTATGGGCCTGGACAGGGTAGATGCAGGGAGGATGTTTCCCCTGGCTGGGGAGTCTAGAACCAGGGGGTCACAGTCTCAGAATAAGGGGTCGGCTACTTAGGACTGAGATGAGGAGAAATTTCTTCACTCAAAGGGTTGTGAATCATTGGAATTCTCTACCCCAGAGGGCTGTGGAGGCTCAGTGGTTGAGTATATTCAAGATAGAGGTTGATAAATTTTTGGGAACGAAGGGAATTAAGGGATATGAGGATAGTGCGGGAAGGTGGAGTTGAGGTCGATGATCAGCCATGATCCTGTTGAATGGCGGAGCAGGCTCGAAGGGCCAAATGGCCGACTCCTGCTCCTATTTCTTATGTTCTTATAAAATTGCATATGCAATGAACGTTTGAATGTTTTACCATGTAATTTGTGGAAATTTATGTTTACCAAAGACTGTATAAATCAGCAAACTCACTAATAGAGCACAAAAAGATATATTTACCATTTCTGTGCTGATCCTGAGAAATCCAGAGATCCCCAATCCAGTACTGGCAAACCCCAGGCGTTCCCCAATCCAGTACTGGCAAACCCCAGGCGTTCCCCCTAGTTGTGTCAGTCAGTGTCCCTGCTCATATTAATTGGCATAATACCCCTGTTTCTTATAAAAAAAACCTCTGCCTGAAAGGGCGGTGGAAGCAGATTCAATAGTAACTTTCAAAAGGGAATTTGATAAACACGAAGGAAAAATTTGCAGGGCTATGGGGAAAGAGCAGGGGGGTGGAACAGAGCGGATCTAATTGGATAGCTTTCTGAGAGCCGTCACAGGCACGATGGGCCGAATGGCCTCTTGAGCTGTATCATCTATGATTTTGCGCCAATTCCACATAGCGTCTGATCATTCCACTGATGCCTGACTATGTGGCTGTGTTAGCTGTTTACATAACCTGAAATGAATGATCTCAGCTCATATGAACTCGGTCGGATCCACCCTTGCTAACTTTAGCAGAACTAGTCTTTTGACAAATGTACCAATTAATATCCGTCTTCAACAACTCAACCAGCTTAGCCGCATTCCACAAAATGAGACAAAAGCTCAAGAACCACAATTATTCCTGAATAGTAAAATATTTAAAAATGACTCATTGATATTGCTTCCACTTCATTCACACAAACTTACTACTAGTTTCAATCCACAGCAAACTAGGCCAAGTACAGGAAACTTTCGTTTATCCGGCATCGACGGGACCGGCGTGGTGCCGGTTTATCGAAAGTACCGGATAACGGAGAGTTATATCTACAGAGGCTATTTTTAACAAAGAGACTCCAGGCAGCGCGGGAGAATCAAATCCTGCTACTGCAGTGTTTCGGACTTCCGACAGCGCCAGGTGGCCGAGTAGTGGCACTTTTGAAAAGTACCCCTACTGACTAAATCGGCGTTCGCGGACTCGGTCTCGGACTCGGGATCGGCAACATTGCCGGTTATTTGAGAGGAGTTTTCGGAGCACTCGGCGTTCGCGGAGATTCGACTGCGACTCGGCAACATTGCCGGTTATTTGAGAGGAGTTTTCGGAGGATGATTTTTGCCGGTTAAGCGAGAATTCCGGATATTTGGGTGCCGGATAAACGAAAGTTTCCTGTACCTAGGAGCACAACAAATCTCATCCTTTAGCATCACAATAGGTCCCTTCTTTGGGGAAGTGGGATTGATTGAGCATAGAACCAAGTAGATGGTTATCAAAGTCAAGGAAGCACTCTCCAGTTCTGTAATCTTTGTAACAGCAGTTAGCATATTTGACTCTGAGCCCATGTTTTTGCACCTGTGTGTTTTGGTCACTTGTATCAGGGGCCTCCCGTCAGTCTTTTTTCCGATTGTGATAAAGGCTCTATTTGAAATATTAACCATCCCATCTATTGTACTTTCAGACCTGATGTGTCGTCCGCATCACCCGCGCCATGACAGGAGCTGACGACTGCTGGACAGACCACCGCCTAATCCGCTCCATCATCTCCATCAATGTAGCCCCAAAACAGCAGCGGCAGCAGAAACAATGCCGTAGGAAAATCAACGCTGGAGCACTCAAAGACCCCGCTAAGAAAGCCCTATTCAGCCTGCGCCTCACAAACAACCTGACGACTCCCAGTGATGCAGAGACAGAGTGCCCACAGCGCCTGGTCTGCACTCAAAGCCTCCATAATCAGCTCCTGTGAAGAGATGCTCGGTCATCGACCAGGAAACACCAAGACTGGTTGACGAGAACGACCAGGAGATTCAGGAGCTAATAAGCCGCAAGCGCAAGGCATTCCTGATCTGGAAACAGCAACACAACTCGAGAACAAGAAAGCAGCTCCACAGACGCCTGAAGGCCGAGGTCCAACAAAAAACTCGCAACCTAAAGAACAGATGGTGGGTGGAGAAAGCGCAGGAGATCCAGCAGCTAGCTGACAACCACGACGTGCATGGATTCTTTAGCGCAGTCGAGACCATCCACGGCCCAAGCACCTACCCCACTGCGGGTCAAGAACGGAGAGGTACTCATCAAGGACAGAGAGGCAGTCAGTGCCCGCTGGAAGGAGCACTTCGAAGATCTCCTTAACCGAGACTCTGTCTTCGACGCGAGTGTCCTCAACTCCATCCCGCAGCATGCTACCCGCCACCATCTCAGCACAACCCCAGCCCGGCATGAGGTTGAAAAGGCCACCGACAACTGAAAAACAAGGCCTCAGGAATCCCTGCCGAGGCACTAAAGCACGGCGAAGAAGCAGTACTAGAGCGAATTCATGAACTCACTTCTCTTATCTGGAAGGAGGAGAGCATGCCAGGGGATCTGAGACATGCCGTAATTGTGACCATCTTCAAGAAAGGTGACAAGTCCGATTGCGGTAATTACAGAGGAGTTTGCCTGCTGTCTGCCACAGGGAAAGTCATCGCAAGAATCCTCCTCAATCGCCTTCTCCCATTGGCTGAAGAGCTCCTCCCAGAGTCGCAATGCGGATTCCGCCCACTAAGGGGCACAATGGAGATGATCTTCACCGCGCGCCAATTACAAGAGAAATGCCGGGAACAGCACCAACCGCTGTACATGGCCTTCTTTGATTTCAAAAAGGCCTTCGACACTGTCAACCGTGAGGGATTATGGAGTGTCCTCCTCAAATTCGGCTGCCCTCAAAAGTTTGTCACCATCCTCTGCCTGCTTCACGACAACAAGCAAGCCGTGATCCTGACCAACGGTTCCACCACAGACCCAATTCACGTACGAACCGGGGTCAAGCAAGGCTGTGTCATCGCACCAACGCTCTTCTCGATCTTCCTGGCTGCAATGCTCCATCTCACCCTCAGTAAGCTCCCCGCTGGAGTGGAGCTAATTTACAGAACAAATGGGAAACTGTTCAACCTCCGTCGCCTCCAGTCCAGATCCAAGGTCGTCCCATCCTCTGTCGTCGAATTACAGCATGCAGACGATGGAGGTCGAACTCTAAACCATCATCAACACCTTCACCGAAGCGTACGAGAGCATGGGCCTTACACTAAACATCCGTAAGACAAAGGTCCTCTACCAACCTGCCCCCGCCACACAGTACTGCCCCCCGATTATCAAAATCCACAACAAGGCCTTAGACAACATGACCACTTTCCATACCTCGGGAGCCTACTGTCAACAAGGGCAGACGTCGATGACAAAGTCCAACACCGCCTTCAGTGTGCCAGTGCAGCCTTCGGTCGCCTGAGGAAGAGTGTTTGAAGACCAGGACCTCAAACCCGGCACTAAGCTCATGGTCTACAGAGCAGAGGTGATACCCGCCCTGCTGTATGCCTCAGAGACATGGACCATGTACAGCAGGCACCTCAAAGCACTGGAGAGGTACCAACGCTGCCTCAGCAAGATCCTGCGAATCCACTGGCAGGATAGGCGCACCAACATCAGTGTTCTCGCTCAGGCCAACATCCCCAGCATCAAAGCTCTGACCACGCTCGATCAGCTCCGATGGACGGGTCACATCGGCCGCATGCCCGATACAAGACTCCCAAAACAAGCGCTCTACTCTGAGCTCAGACACGGCAAGAGAGCCCCAGGTGGGCAGAGGAAACGCTTCAAGGACACCCTCAAAGCCTCCTTGAAAAAGTGCAACATCCCCACTGACACCTGGGAATCCCTGGCCCAAGACCGCACAAAGTGGAGGAGAAGCATCAGGGAAGGGGCTGAACACCTCGAGTCTCTTCACCGGGAGCAAGCAGAAGCCAAGCGCAAGCAGCGCACGTCAACCCAAGCACTCCACCCACCCGCCCCTTCAACCACGGTCTGCCCCACCTGTGACAGAGACTGTAGGTCCTGCATTGGACTCATCAGTCACCTGAGAACTCATTTTTAATGTGGAAGCAAGTCATCCTCGGTTCCAAGGGACTGCCTAAGAAGTATTTCCAGCATTTTTTATCTTTTCCATACACTCTCCATTTCCACTCTCCCTCCCAAATTTCCGAGAAGAAAATGTCAAGACCAAGAAAACAACCGAACATCCATGTCGATGCGCCTCTGGTTCTCAACTAGCTGTGCATTTATAGGAGCACAAAAAACCCCACTGCAGCTGTCTCATGGGGAGCCCTGAGCTGATTCAAGTTTCAACACTGCTTCTTTGCCAACTTCATATGGCAAGAGATGTTGAATTAATACAAGGGTACAACTGCCTTATTAGACAGAAGAATTGAGAAACTACCTGGACTTGCATGGCCACGGGTGCAACAGATGCAAAGCAGAGTCAGTAAATGCAAAATATTACAGAAACAGGAATAATTCTGTCAGTCCATCCCCTGTCTTACTGAATTCAAAAATGAGAAGTCGCACAACACCAGGTTATAGTCCAACAGTTTTATTTGCAATCACAAGCTTTCGGAGCTTACGTGGCCCCTTCCTTCACCTGAGGAAGGGGCCACGTAAGCTCCGAAAGCTTGTGATTTCAAATAAAACTGTTGGACTATAACCTGGTGTTGTGCGACTTCTCATTTTTGTCCACCCCAGTCCAACACCGGCATCTCCACATCATGACCATTACTGAATTCAGATCGCTTTTTACCATTGCTGGCCACAAAATTGGAAAGATTGAAATTTATATATTGACAAAGTATCACCATGACAGCATTCAGCAGGACATTTAGGCAGATCTCTCCTTTTTCTGCCAAGAATTTCCCCCATCTCAGTGAATGCTGGGCATTCGCCTCTATAAAACTGGCCCAACTGACATGATTTATAAGGCGTCATCTACTGATTGTACTTGCGTTTTAATGTCAATTGTGCCAAACAGAATCCAGTTCAAATCGAATTTAATGCCATAAGATTAAAAAAAACAGGGTGAAAAGGAATAGTAAAGAAACTAATGATCACACTTACAGATGCACAGAACCACCATGAAGATGATGTACGTCACCAACTCTCGCAGCATGTTCTTCAGGTAGTTTTCTCTGCTGATAGCTTGATCCCCAGTCAGTCGTGTCCCCCACAAAGCTTAAGAATAAAAACACAGCAATGACTTGGACTTTTGAATATCGAGGCTAAAACATACTCAGCACTATACAGTAGAAAACTGATAAGTTAATATAGGCTTATAAAATCAAAACATTTATAGACTATAGAACTTTACAACAGAAAGATACTTAAACAGACAGAATTGCATGAGGTTTAAAACAGATCGTTCTATAGCTTTACCGCAGATTGTCTTTCTATAATATTGTAGTTGTGATCGGTTTGCATCACTGCAGAAACCAATTTCACATCAAACCAATCACTGCATGATGCACAGCATAACTGTCAAACTCGCTGTTGCTTTGGCATTTTGCATCAAGCGCAAGGCCACTCGAAGGTCTCTCACAGCTAGTGAACTGTGGTACAGTAATTCACTGCTAGATGTTTAAAGCTAAGACTATTAACCTTTGGAGCTCCAATATTCCTATTAAAACAAACAATCTTTGTACATTAACACTGCCTAATGTTATAAAATTGAAGTGTCTACACACAGGACGTTGCCCAATTTATATTACATTGGCCAATTTTATTCTGACACTGGAAATTAATTTTTGTAGCTTTATTGCATCTTAATTAATTACCTCCATTCCTTATCTATTTTTTTTTTTAAATAGTGTTTTCGAAACTGGAAATTAGCAAGCAACACAAGCTTTCTCTAGCCACTTTGCAGATGCGTTATGAAGATGCTGCTTCGAAGTTCTCCCCAGAGATTGCAACATCAATGATATAACATTCATTCGGGGTAGGGCATTTAGGACTGAGATGAGGAGAAATTTCTTCACTCAGAGGGTGGTGAACCTGTGGAATTCTCTACAACAGAAGGCTGTGGAGGCCAAGTCACTGAATATATTTAAGGAGATAGATAGATTTCTAGACACAAAAGGGATCAAGGAGTATGGGGAGAGAGCAGGAATATGGTATTGAGATAGAGGATCAGCCAGGATCATATTGAATGGCGGAGCAGGCTCGAAGGGCCGAATGACCGATTCCACCTCCTATTTTTCTATGTTTCTATTTTGCCAAATTTTTTAATGGATTAGCATCCACATCATTTGCAAAATGCTAGATTTAAACAAAAATGAAAAAATAGTGCAAAGAGATATTGTCAATGCCACTTAAAATCAAGTAAGCGTGTGCCAGCAAACAATGCCACACTGGATACAGAGGTTCCATTGCACTGTGCCACAAAAGGGTAGGATAAAGGTTTACATTCATGATTTTCAATAAGCCAAGTTCCTAACCTTGATCTGCATCACCTTGTGGGGAGAGGGGGGGAGGGAGCAGAAAGAGCAGAGGGGAGAAGATTGCAGGATACTTGAAGTAGAGGCCACATACTTCCATACAAGAAAACAAAGGGGGAAAGGAAATTGAAAGACAAAGTGCCTTTGGGCCAGTCTTGTACACCCCAACCAACTGGCCCGAGAGAGAATCAGCAGTGGCCAGGGAGCAGGACGTAGGCCAGCCATCTCAACCATAGTTGTTACTCACCAAAAATAATACTTGAAAAGAACTTTTTGGGAGAGTTTCTCATTTTATTTAGGGGGAAAGATGAAGATCCAATATATTCAGCTGGCACAAAGTGTAGTTACGGAGCGGTCTGGGGGAGCTGGGAATGAGCAACAAAGCAATGTCACAAATTCCAAACACAAGTTTACATTAGCAGATCTCAATCTCAGCAAACACACAAGACTAAACCCTTTCCTGTGGAATGGAACACAGTTCTAACACATTTTGGTGACCCAACAGTTTAAATGGTGTGTATAAAAGTATGAGGGGCCTAGATAGAGTGGATAGGAAGGATCTATTTCCCTTAGCAGAGAGGTCAATAACCAGGGGGCAGAGATTTAAAGTAATTGGTGGAAGGTTTAGAGGGGAGTTGGGGAGAACTTTTTTCACCCAGAGGGTGGTGGGGGTCTGGAACTCACTGCCTGAAAGGGTGGGAGAGGCAGAAACCCTCGTATTTAAAAAGTACTTGGATATGCACTTGCTGTAACCTACAGGGCTACGGACCAAGAGCTGGAAGTGGGATTAGGCTGGAGAGCTCTTTTTCAACCGGCACAGACACGATGGGCCGAATGGCCTCCTTCTGTGCCGTAAATTTCTATGATACTATGAATGACGATTGTTGAAAGGTTTAGTTCATTAGAAACTCCAAATTTAAATAAGTTAGAGCTCGTTATATCCAGTTGTCTGCTATACCCGTCTCAATACCATCTACAAGATGCACTGCAGCAACTCGCCAAGGCTTCTTCGGCAGCACCTCCCAAACCTGCGACCTCTTCCACCTAGAAGGACAAGGACAGCAGACGCATGGGAACACCACCACCTCCAAGTCACACACCGTCCTGACTTAGAAGTATATCGCCGATCCTTCATCGTCGCTGGGTCAAAATCCTGGAACTCTCTCCTTAACAGCACTGTGGGAGTGACTGCAGCAGGTTCAAGGCGGCAGCTCACTATCACCTTTCAAGGGCAATTAATGCTGGCCTAAACAGCGATGTCCACATCCCATAAACAAATTTTAATTTTTTTTAACCTTCCCTATATATGCCAGTCAGGCAGGTAGATGATTGCCTCAGCCTGAGACCTGGCCTTCTGTACACACTTCTGGTTTCTCCTATATTTTTTGGCCCTCACTTTCCTTTCTATTCACTTCTCCTGCATTGCATTGTAGGTTTGGAACATCTCTCAGCATCCGAAGCCTCTCTCTAGAAGTTAAGCCAAAGCCTGCGTCCAATTCTCACAGAAAATACATCGTAAAAGCTTGAGATTCGCGTCGGTTGGAAAGGTTAAACTATTCTCACTGTAAACTCTTTGTGATGTCCTAAGATTGTGAAAGGCGCTGTATAAATGCAAGTCTTTCTTTTACCTCTATAAATTAACCCCTTCCAAACCTGTTTTTCCCCCCCCAAAAAAAGATTTGCATTTATAACATTTCTTATCACACCACTCAGAAGTATCTCAAAGCATTTCATTATCCAAGCTAATTTAAAATGCTGTGAGCGTTACGTAGGCAATGCGATAAATAACCAGCTAATTTGCTATTGCTGATGATGCTGGTCGAAGGAGTGTTAAACAGAATACCAGGAGAATTCCCCGTTCTTCACATAGTGCTATCAACCTGAACCACCAAGCAGGTAGGCGGGCACCTGTTTAAAAGTCTCGTCCAAAAGACAGCATCTCCGACAAAGCAGCAATCTTTCTACACTGAAGCAGCCGACATCAGATCACGGGGGCTCAAACCTGCAACTTTGTGATTCAGCAACCAAAGATCTATCGACTAAACCAAACTGCTGTACATAATCCAACGTATTCTTGGTTGTCCAGGTTCCTGACGTGCTGAAACCCATCCCTGCGCAGAAGAGTCCCTAAATCAACCTACTAACAAATCCACACAGATGGGGTTTATGTTTGACCACACAGAGTATGCATTGTCTCCTCTAACTGTCGAGGTGCTGCCCTTTGGATGAGAAGTTAAACTGAGGTCCTGTCTGCCCATTCAGGTAGATACTAAAAGGAAAACGGGGAGTTTCCCAGTGTCCTGACCAACATTCTTTCCTCAACCATCACCTTATCAAATGGATGAATTGATCATTAATCGCGCTGCTGTTTGTGGGGCTGTGCTATGTGCAAAATGGCTGCCACGTTCACCTACATAGCAAGAGTGACTGCAGTTCAAAGTAACTCATTGTACGTGAAGTGCCTTGGGACATTGAGACATGATAAGGCAATATAACCATGCAAGCTCTTCCTTTAATTTAATAAGAGGCCAGGCACAATGATCACATTTCCAGATTCATTGCTTGGAACTTTTAAAGTACTGAAGTGTTTTTTCCATAAACTTGCAGCACAGCTTTTATAAATCAATACACAATAAGAATTTCAAATCACTTCTTGATTTCTTAAGTTTAACAATGTTACAACAGCAACCTGTATTTATATAGCGCCTTTAACGTAGTAAAAGGTCCCTTCACAGGAGCGTTATAAAACAAAATTTGACAATGAGCCACATCGGGAGATATCTGGACAGGTGACCAAAAGCTTGGTCAAAGAGGCAGGTTTTAAGGAACATCTTAAAAGGAGGAAAGAGATAGAGAGGCGGAGAGGTTTAGGGAGGGAATTCCAGAGCTCAGGGCCCAGGCAGCTGAAGGCACGGCCGCCAATGGTGGAGCGATTAAAATCAGGGAAGCTCAAGAGGCCAGAATTAGAGGAGCGCAGAGATCTGAGGGTTGTGGGGCTGAAGGAGCACAGAGATCTGAGGGTTGTGGGGCTGAAGGAGATTACAGAGATAGGGAGGGGGCGAGGCCATGGAGAGATTTGAAAACAAGGATGAGAATTTTAAAAATGGTGGCGTTGCTTAACCGGAAGCCAATGTAGGTCAGCGAGCCCTGGGGTAATGGGTGAACAGGACTTGGTGAGAGTTAGGACACGGGCAGCCGAGTTTTGGATGACCTCAACTTTACGTAGGATGGAATGTGGGAGGCCGGCCAGGAGTGCATTGGAATAGTCAAGTCTAGAGGTAACAAAGGCACGGACGAGGGTTTCAGCAGCAGATGAGCTGAGGCAAGAGGGAGAGTCGGGCGATGTTACGGAGGTGGAAATAGGCGGTCTTAGTGATGGCGCGGATGTGTGGTCGGAAGATCATTTTATTGGCAAATATGACACCAAGGTTGCGAACTGTGCACATTTCTGGTAGTCTGCACAGTTAACACTGGGAACAGTGGATGTCGATTTGAGACTGAAACCCAATCGATGGAATGCAGTACAGTAATATTCAATGTTAATTCTGAATGGCACTAATATGTATTTATACTTAAGATCACATTTATGTACTGCATTGGGGAACAGATCTGACCAAACTATACTAAAAAAATCAAATTCAGAGGGGAAAAGCTGTGGAAGTTACACCTTCATTCATTGTTTAAGTCCCTCGCATCCAAAACTGGGTCCTTGTTCACGTGGAAGGGTGGAGGAGCACTCTTATATAAGTGGCGCACTATGCTAAAATCTAAAAGTACGACGTGAGGAACTTCTACAAAGAAATGTACTGCTTTCGAGACACGTTACTGTCGATTACAGTTGGTTTTGAGTTCAAAATTTTGCTCAAATATTTTAATATCAACTAGTTCTAATTCAAATCAAGTGTTTCATGTTTAGGAGCTACACCAATGACTCAATTGGTAAGTTCAGCCTCTAGTGTGGAACTGAGTGATAGAAAACAGGAAGGCCCCAAGTTCAACTCCTGACGTGGCAGAGTTAGCTAGCCATATAGGGGTACTATAAATCAGTCACTGTGGCCCTGGGTTGGGGAAAGTGCATGTGTGGGCCAGAACAGGATCAGATCAGCAGTATAACCTACTGAAACTTGCTATCTGCAGGCCCACATGAAAAATTGCAACTTGAACAAACAAGTGTATCTGTACCGACTTCAAATCAAAGGAAAATCATCTGGGGTGTAGAACAGGCAACCGACCCAATATCACCCATTTTACAATAGCAAAATACTGCGGATGCTGGAAATCCGAAACAACAACAGAAAACGCTGGAAAAACTCAGCAGGCCAGGCAGCATCCGTGGAGAGAGAAACAGAGTTAACGTTTCAGGTCAAAGACCTTTCGTCAGAACTGGAAAAAAGCCACGGATGCTGCCTGGCCTGCTGAGTTTTTCCAGCGTTTTCTGTTGTTATCACCCATTTTACCATCAGCAAACATTAACATGACCTCCGTTATCCTAACACCTCGAGTCTTGGTACAAACTCAGCCTCTTTGGTTTATTGATTACAATGGTTCTGTGTAAAAATGAGGTGGAGTTCACTCAACCCAACTTCCCAGTGAACATGGGGCCACGGCATAAAAAAAATTAACTTGGCAATCCAAGGCCACACCACTAACTGGATAGGAAATGAAAAATGCCACAATGACCTCATGTGCGTTCCTCTAATGTTGCGGCTGAGACACATTGCTGGGGATAGTAAAAACAGCTTTATTCTGCAATGCTGGCGTCAAAAGCTCAAAATGAGAAGGTGTTTCATTACCTAGAGCCAGTATCTCCCCCTGGTCTGAGTTAGGTTATGTCCGATTCCTTCAGTGGTCTAATACCAGTTAAAAAGCCTGTTTAGAAATGCCATGCTCCTGCAAATTGATCCGTCTACCTAGTACATCAAAATAAATGGAATGAGCAAAGGTTTCCGTTAAAGAAACACTCAATAAAAGGTGCCCAATAACATGTGAAAGCTAAAAGATTACTAAGTAATCTCTGCGTATAATAGGCTTGTCCTCCATGACTTGCACACAAGACTGTTGGAATCCTTCTACAGGCATTGCAATAAAGCATCAATCATGCGCCATTTTATGCGAGAGTTTTTAAGGGGGGGGGGGGGGGGAGGAGTAACTACTGTTTTTACAAGCTTTTTCTGTTCATTAGCAAGTTAGCAAGACTTGTTCAATAGTGACGGCTTCACAGTAATGATCAGCAAATCAGCTTCCAACTTCAGACTTTCCTTTTGTCTCAAACTAGTATGGATTTAGGGTTGTCATTAGATATTTAAAGTGTCCTCAGCCCAATGCACTTTTAATGCAAACAAGCCTTCAGGTGTAGCCTTGCCTCCCACGTTGCTACCTGCTGCCAGCTTTTCCTTGGAGCGATCGCCTTCAACTCCCTCCCTTCTATTTCAGGGTCAGCATGGAGCGAGTGCAAGCTGATGGCCACAGAAGGAGGGCCATGAACTCAAAATGTGGTAAGTCTGTCTTGCAGTTCCCATTCAAACTGCATCAGCTCTGTTGTCCTCTCACTCACTGTCTGCATAACATGGAAGGCATTGTTCTGGTGCTTTGATAAAATGCAGCGCGTCATATTTCACAATGACACCATGAGAGATTTCCACGTGTGCTAGGTACAGAGAAATGCATTCAAAAAATGGGTTTACATATAATCATAGAAAGTTACAGCACAGAAGGAAGCCATTCGACCCATCGTGTCTGTGCCAGCTGAAAAAGAGTTATCCAGCCTGATCCCACTTTCCAGCTCTTGGTCCATAGCCCTGTAGTTTACGGCACTTCAAGTACATATCCAAGTACTTTTAAATGTGATGAGCGTTTCTGCCTCTACCACCCTTTCAGGGAGTGAGTTCCAGACCCCCACCACCCTCTGGGTGAAAGAAGTTCTCCTCAACTCCCCTTTAATCCTTCTACATTAAATCTCTGCCCCCTGGTTATTGACCTCTCTGCTAAGGGAAATAGGTCCTTCCTATCCACTCCGTCTCAGTCCCGCAATTAAATCTCCCCTCAGCCTCCTCTGTTGCAAAGAAAACCACCCCATCCTATCCAATCTTTCCTCATAGCTAAAATTCTCCAGTCCTGGCAACATCCTCATAAATCTCCTCTGTACCCTCTCCACTGCAATCACATCTTTCCTGTAATGTGGTGACCAGAACTGCACGATTTATGTTGTCACTAAACATAGAGGCCAGAGGATTTTATCCAGTCAAGAAAATTCCATTGCATTGCTTGCAGACATCATGAGAACATAGGATCAATCACAAGATATTTACAAACAAGGGAGGCCATTCAGCCCATTTTACTTCATAGATGAAGGAACGGCGATGTATTTCCAAGTCAGGATGGTGTGTAACCTGGAGGGGAACTTGGAGGTGGTGGTGTTCCCATGCGCCTGCTGCCCTTGTCCTTCTAGGTGGTAGAGGTCGCGGGTTTGCGAGGTGCTGTTGAAGCCTTGGCGAGTTGCTACAGTGCATCTTGTAGATGGTACACACTGCAGCCACGGTGCACCGGTGGTGGAGGGAGTGAATGTTTAAGGTGGTAGATGGGGTGCCGATCAAGCGGGTTGCTTTGTCCTGGATGGTGTTGAGCTTCTTGAGTGTTGTTGGAGCTGCACTCATCCAGGCAAGTGGAGAGTATTCCATCACACTCCTGACTTGTGCCTTGTAGCTGGGAGAAAGGCTTTGGGGAGTCAGGAGGTGAGACACTCGCCACAGAATACCCAGCCTCTGACCTGTTCTTGTTGCCACAGTATTTATGTGGCTGGTCCAATTAAGTTTCTGGTGACCCCTAGGATGTTGATGGTGGGGGATTCGGCGACGGTAATGCCATTGAATGTCAAGGGGCGGTGGTTTGATTCTTGCTTGTTGGAAATAGTCATTGCCTGGCACTTGCGTGACACGAATGTTACCTGCCACTCATCAGCCCAAGCCTGAATGTCGTCCAGGTCTTGCCTTTCATGACGACTGGACGTTCCAAAGTGCTACACAGCCAAGTAAGTGGTTTTTTTGTTTTTTTTAAGTGTAGTCGCTGCCGCGTTTCCTACATTACAACAGTGACTGCACCTCAAAAGTACTTCAATGGCTGTAGTGCTTTGGGACGTCGTGAAAGGTGCTATACAAATGCAAGAGCAGGTCAGAGGCTGGTTATTCTGCAGCGAGTGACTCCCCAAAGCCTTTCCACCATCTACAAGGCACAAGTCAGGAGTGTGATGGAACACTCTCCACTTGCCTGGATGAGTGCAGCTCCAACAACACTCAAGAAGCTCAACACCATCCAGGACAAAGCAGCCCTCTTGATCGGCTCCCCATCCACCACCTTAAACATTCACTCCCTCCACCACCGGCGTACCGTGGCTGCAGTGTATACCATCTACAAGATGCACTGCAGCAACTCGTCAAGGCTTCTTCGACAGCACCTCCCAAACCCGCGACCTCTACCACCTAGAAGGACAAGGGCAGCAGGCGCATGGGAAAACCACCACCTCCAAGTTCCCCTCGAAGTCACACACCACCCCGATTTCGAAGTATATCGCCGATCCTTCATCGCTGGGTCAAAATCCTGGAACTCCCTCCCTAACAGCACTGTGGAGTACCTTCACCACACGGACGGCTCAAGGCAGCTAACCACCACCTTCGAGGGCAATTAGGGATGGGCAATAAATGCTGGCCTTGGCAGCAACGCCCAGATCCTATAAACTAATAAAAAAGTCTTTATTCCTTTTTCTTATTATTTACACAACTTTATTTCTTCATATTAGTACTTGATGTTCCATTTAGTTTGGGTGAGTGGAAAACTTTAAAAAGCCCCCAATTCAGGAAGACTGGAATTTTCCTGGACCTTCCAGTTGTCTAAAGATTTATTGGCAGCAGGTAAGCTACATTCGACATTAAGGAAATCAGGAGCCAAACAGTCACAACTGGTTACTTTCATAAGCAAAAGTGGACTAGATCCACACAGCTTTTTTAAACAAGTCGAATAAAAATTATAATGTTTTGTACATTGAAAAGAAAATAGCAGTCATTGTCACTATAAAAAATTTATAGAATTTTATATAAAATGCCACGTTTCCTACACTACAACAGTGACTACACTTCAAAATGTGGAGATGCCGGCGTCGGACTGGGGTGGACAAAAATGAGAAGTCGCACAACACCAGGTTATAGTCCAACAGATTTATTTAATTTTACAAGCTTTCGAAGCAGTTCGCTCCTTCGTCAGGTAAGTTAGCCGAGGGAGCGCCGATCCGTCGGAGGGGCAGCGCCGAGGGAGTGGCGTCTTCCAGATGAGACGTTAAACAGAGGCCCGTCTGCTCTCTCAGGTGGACGTAAAAGATCCCATGGCACTATTTTGAAGAAGAGCAGGGGAGTTCTCCCCGGTGTCCCGGGGCCAATATTTATCCCTCAACCAACATCACTAAAAGAGATTATCTGGTCATTATCACATTGCTGTTTGTGGGAGCTTGCTGTGCACAAATTGGCTGCCGCGTTTCCCACATTACAACAGTGACTACACTTCAAAAAGTACTTCATTGGCTGTAAAGCGCTTTGGGACGTCCTGAGGTGGTGAAAGGCGCTGTGGAAATGTAAGTCCTGTGTGTTTTGTGAGGAGTTTGTCTTTAAGCAGTCTGACTCACCTCGGAGCCTGTGCAGGAGGCGGTGCCGGCAGGCGGGCCCGCTGCTGCTGCCGGTGGTGTTGCCGGTGTGGCGGTGCTGGGTGTGCGGCCCAGGGCCGGGGCTGGGCTCGGGGGAGGCGGACAGCCGCCCGGCCCACTCCAGCTCCTCGTCGGCGGGCTCGTAGCCCGGGTTGTCGCGGCTCCAGGCCTGGCGTGAGGCGGGAGAGGAGGAGGAGGCCGGGCCGCCGACTCTGCTCATCTCCAGCTGCTGCTGGGGCCGCACCCGGGAGCTCATGGTGGCGGCGGCGGGCCCGGAGCCTCAGGCCAGCCTCAGGCCGCGCGTCGCCCCTGGCAACCGGCTAGGCCCCGGGCCTCAGCTACTCCCACAATCGGCTTTATCCGCCTTTAAACCGCCCGCCATCCACTCACCGACCGCGGGGCCTCGCCTCACCCCCTCAAACCCTGGCCCGAAACCCCAAACTACAAACAACAACCACCACAAGCGCTAAAGACTTAGGCCACGGTCGTCATGGCGGGTCCCACCCACTGCCTCCCCGGTGACCGACAGCCACCCCAGCCAATCGCAGGCCGCGGGGGGCGGGACCACGGCGAGAATCAGCCAATCGCAGCCCGAGCCTGCTGCCCATGCGCGAGGTGGGGGCGGGATAACGGCGAGAATCAGCCAATCGAGAGAAAGAGGCGGGCTTCTTTGATTGACGGGCGCGGCGACCAATCGGACCGCCGGCAAGGGGCGGGCCTTTTCCTTGTGAATGGGAGACAAGAGCCATTCAGCCCCTCGAACTGCTCCCATGCTCATGTGGTAATGATTAACCTGAGGAACTGCTTTAGTGAAATAAAGACAGAAAATGCTGCAAACGCTCAGCAGGTCAGGCAGCATCTGTGGAGAGAGAGAAACAGAGCTAACGTTTCAGGTCGATGAGCTATCATCGGAAGAAAGGGTCACCGACCTGAAACGTTAACTCTTGTTTCTCTCTCTCTCACCGGACGCTGCCTGACCCGCTGAGCGTTTGCAGCGTTCTCTGTTTTTATTTCAGCTTCCAGCCTCCCCGCTGTATTTTACTTTTGTATAACTGTTTTAGTGATGTTGATTGAGGGATAAATATTGGCCCCAGGACAATTTATCTAATTTCTCCGGTCATTTATCTCATTGCCGTTTGTGGGAGCTTGCTGTGCGCAAATTGGCTGCCGTGTTTCCCACTTTGCAACAGTGGCTGCACTTCAAAAGGGAGTCCAGAACCAGGGGTCACAGTCTAAGGATAAGGGGTAGCCATTTAGGACTGAGATGAGGAGGAATTTCTTCACCCAGAGAGTGGTGAACCTGTGGAATTCTCTACCACAGAAGGCAGTAGAGGCCAAGTCATTAAATATATTCAAGAATGAGTTAGATATATTTCTTAAAGCTAAAGGGATCAAGGGATATGGGGAGAAAGCAGTGACAGGGTACTGAGTTTGGATGATCAGCCATGATCTCATTGAATGGTGGAGCAGGCTCGAGGGGCCAAATGGCCTACTCCTGCTCCTATCTTCTATGTTTCTATGTTTCTATGAATGGGACTGACTGGATTGCTCTACAGAGAGCTGGCACGGACTCAATGGGCCGAATGGCCTCCTTCTGTGCCGCTATGACTCTATGGGGGAAAAATTCAGTTGGTTGCGCCTCCCATTAGCGCCTTAAGAGGGCGCTAATGGGGCGCAAAGCATCTAGCGCCCAGGCGGCGAAGTTTGCGCCGCTCGCGAAATTAACTAGACATTTTGCAGCGGCGCTAAACACTACCGCCACGATCTCCTGCGCCGGCAGATCGTGACGTCAGTCAAGTGCGCAACGCCCCGGTATCGCCCCGGAGCGGATATTGAGTGGCGCCCCCTGCCTTACCGCCTGACGCTAGCAACGACAGGTTGAGGGGAGCGTTCCCCAGTCATGAAGGGAAAGGGGGAGCGCTATTTAAAGGTGACCGCTTCCTGCCTTTTATTGTTGGTGCCATTTTGAACCACGCATTCTGAGAGAGAGAGAGAGAGACTTCTGGAGAGATTCAACGCTGTGTGAAGGAGTTTTGGGTACTGAGCAGCACTTTGCAGGTTCATTTTGATTTGCCATTCCTTGTATCGATTTAGAAGAGACTGTGGGGGCTGCACTCTGAGCTCTTTGCCTGGTACTCTCCATTGTTCTTTCCAGCAGATTTGATGTGCAGGTCTCTCCAGGCCGAGATTCAAGGCTGCAATGAGCAGGATGTGGATGGAAAGCAAGATTAACCATCCCCTTTAAGAACTGGCCCGTGCCATTGTGTGTGTGTTCCATTGCTGACTGACATTACATGAGCTTCGCCAGCGCTCTGAGGTAGCGCCTCGCTCCTCGGCCTTTGCGCCTTAAGACAGGTGTGACGCGCCTGATTTAGCGCTCCAATCACCTCCAGGGGCGATAAAAGTCAAGTTTGCAGTCGGTGGCGATAATTAGCGCCAGGCGCTAATCTTTGCGCCCGGCCGATAATTGCGCCCCAAATGGGGCGATACTGAATTTCTCCCCCTCTGACTCTAAATACTTGAAGGGTAAAATTTTGCAGGGCTCTATGGAAAGCACATAGCAATGGGACTAATTGGAGAGCTCTTTCAAAGAGCCAGCATAGACACGATGGGCTGAATGGCCTCCTTCTGTGCTGTATCATTCTATAAACACCTCTATTAAATCTCCCCTTAACCTTCTCTGCTCTATGGAGAACAATCCCAGCTTCTCCAGTCTCTCCACATAATTCTGCACCCTCTCCAAGGCCTTGACATCCTTCCTAAAGTGCGGTGCTCAGAATTGGACACAATTCTCCAGCTGAGGCCTAACCAGTGATTTATAAAGGTCCAGCATAACTTCCTTGCTTTTGTACTCTATTTATAAAACCAAGGATCCCATATGCTTATTTATCAAACTTATCAACTTGTCATGCCTCAGCACCTCATCTTTCGATTCGGCACTTTACAACCTTCCGGACTCAACATCGAGTTCAACAATTTCAGATCATAACCACGGCCCCTATTTTTTCACATGGCAGCTGTTGATGATTCTGCTATTCCCATTTACACCTCCTCTAGACCCATCATTTGTTTCTTTACTTGTCCCATTACCATCCCGTTTCACCTCGCACCATCATTCCTTTTGTCATTTAATCTCTCCTGCCTTCCACCCTATCACAGACCTTCCCTTTTGTTCTTTCCTCCCCTCCCCCCTTTCCCTGCCCCTACACCTCTAACTTTTTCCAGTTCTGACGAAGGGTCATCGACCTGAGACGTTGACTCTGTTTCTCTCTCCACGGACGCTGCCCGACCTGCTGAGTGTTTCCAGCATTCTCTGTTTTTATTTCAAAGATTTGTATATGTCACCAAACAAAATCATAAAACCATTGAAACAAGGGCACCACTAATATAATAAAATAAACAAAAAGTCCAATTAAAATAACATGCTTAATAAAATCAACAGGAAAAAAAACTTGAAATGATTAAACAATTAAATTATAATCATAGAATCATAGAATAGTCCAGCACAGAAGGAGGCCATTCGCCCCATCGAGTCTGGGCCGACTCATTCGAAGAGCAATCCAGTCAGTCCCACTCCCCCCGCTCTTTCCCCATATCCCTGCAATGTTTTCTCCTTCAAGTATTTACCCAATTCCCTTTTAAAGGCTACTATTGAATCTGTTTCCACCGCCCTTTCAGGCAGCACATTCCAGATCCCAACCACTCGCTGCGTAAAAAAGTTTTCCCTCATGTCGTCTCTGGTTCTTTTGCCGATCACCTTCAATCTGTGTCCTCTGGTTATCGACCCTTCAACCACTGGGAACAGTTTCTCTTTATTTACTCTATCTAAATCCTGCATGATTTTAAACACTTTATATTATTGTTAGTGTCCAAGAGACACTCTATACCCTGTGGTGCTCACTGGGCGCAGAAGGGTGGCGGAGGAGGGCTGAGGTTGAGCGTGTGAAGGGACGTCAGTTTGTTACAGTGCATGAGCAACATAAGAGCAACTCTGTGAGACCTGCCCTGTGGCGGTGAATGTTGATGCGGCTTCCAATTGAAATCCTCTGGAACAGTTCTCGGCTGTTGTGCAAACGAATGGCCAAGCATATTTAGAAGCATAGAAGATAGGAGCAGGAGTAGGCCATTCGGCCCCTCGAGCCTGCTCCGCCATTTAATGAGATCATGGTTGATCATCCAAATTCAGTACCCTGTCCCTGCTTTCTCCCCATATCCCTTGATCCCTTTAGCCTTAAGAAATATATCTAACTCCTTCTTGAATATATTTAATGAATTGGCCTCAACTGCCTTCTGTGGTAGAGAATTCCACAGGTTCACCACTCTCTGGGTGAAGAAATTCCTCCTCATCTCAGTCCTAAATGGCTTACGCCTTATCCTTAGACTGTGACCTCTGGTTCTGGACTCCCCCGCCATCAGGAACATCCTTCCTGCATCTAGTCTGTCTAGTCCTGTTAGAATTTTATAAGTTTCAATGAGATCCCCTCTCATTCTTCTAAACTCTAGCGAATATAAGCCTAATCGACCCAATCTCTCTTCATACGTCATTCCTGCCATCCCAGGTATCAGTCTGGTAAATCTTCGCTGCACTCCCTCCATGGCAAGAACATCCTTCCTCAGATAAGGCGACCAAAACTGCACACAATACTCAAGGTGTGGTCTCACCAAGGCCTTGTACAACTGCAGCAAGACATCCTTGCTCCTGTACTCAAATCCTCTCGCTATGAAGGCCAACATACCATTTGCCTTCTTAACCGCCTGCTGCACCTGCATGCTTACCTTCAGCGACTGGTGCACAAGGACTCCCAGATCTCGTTACACTTCCCCTTTTCCTAATCTATTGCCGTTAAGATAATAATCTGTCTTCCTGTTTTTGCCACCAAAGTGGATAACCTTGCATTTATCCACATTATACTGCATCTGCCATGCATCTGCCCAATCACCCAACCTGTCCAAATCATACTGGAGTTTCTCTGCATCCTCCTCACAGCACACACGCCCACCCAGCTTTGTGTCGTCTGCAAACTTAGAGATATTACATCTAGTTCCCTCGTCTAGATCATTAATATATATTGTGAATAGCTGGGGTCCTAGCACCGATCCCTGCGGTACCCCACTAGTCACTGCCTGCCACTCGGAAAAAGACCCGTTTATTCCAACTCTTTGCTTCCTGTCTGCCAACCAGTTCTCTATCCAAATCAGTACCTTACCCCCAATCCCATGTGCTTTAACTTTGCACACTAATCTCTTATGCGGGACCTTATCGAAAGCCTTCTGAAAGTCCAAATACACCACATCCACTGGTTCTCCCTTATCTATTCTACCAGTTACATCCTCAAAAAATTCCAGTAGATTAGTCAGGCATGATTTACCTTTTGTAAATCCATGTTGACTTTGTCCGATCCTGTCACTGTTTTCCAAGTGCTCTGCTATTACATCTTTTATAATGGACTCGAGCATTTTGCCCACTACCGATGTCAGGCTTACCGGTCTATAATTCCCCGTTTTTTCTCTACCACCTTTTTTAAATAGTGGGGTTACATTAGCTACCCTCCAATCCATGGGAACTGTTCCAGAGTCTATAGAATTTTAAAAGATGACCAGCAATGCATCTACTATTTCTAAGGCCACTTCCTTAAGTACCCTAGGATGTAGATTATCAGGCCCTGGGGATTTATCGGCCTTCAATCCCGTCAATTTCCCTAACACCATTTCCCTACAAATACTGATTTCATTCAATTCCTCCCTCTCATTAGACCCTATGTTCCCCGACATCTCTGGGAGTTTATTTGTATTCTCCTTTGTGAAGACAGAACCAAAGTATGTATTTAATTGGTCTGCCATTTCTTTGTTCCCCATTATAAATTCCCTTGATTCTGACTGCAAGGGACCCACGCTTGATTTCACCAATCTTTTTCTCTTCACATATCTATAGAAGCTTTTACAGTCAGTGTTTATGTTCCCTGCAAGCTTACTCTCATATTCTATTTTCCCCCTCTTAATTAATCCCTTTGTCCTCCTTTGCTGAATCCTAAACTGCTCCCAATCCTCAGGTTTGCTGCTTTTTCTGGCCAATTTATATGTCCTCTCCTTGGATCTTATGCTATCCCTAATTTCCTTTGTTAGCCACGGTTGAGTCACCTTTTTTGTTTTATTTTTATGTCAAACAGGGATGAACAAATTTTGTAGTTCATCCATGCGATCTTTAAATGTTTGCCATTGCCTATCCACCGTCAACCCTTTAAGAAATGCTCCCCAATCCATCCTAGCCAACTCGCGCCTCATACCATCGTAGTTTCCTTTATTTAAATTCAGGACCCTAGTCTCTGAGTCAACTACTTCACTCTCCACCTTAATGAAGAATTCTATCATATTATGATCGCTCCTCCCCAAGGGGCCTCGCACAACAAGATTGCTAATTAATCCTTTCTCATTACATAATACCCAGTCTAAGATGGCCTGATCTCTAGTTGGTTCCTCGACATATTGGTCCAGGAAACCATCCCGTATACACTCTAGGAATTCCTCCTCCACAGTATTGTTACTAATTTGGTTTGCCCAATCTATATGTAGATTAAAGTCACCCATGATAACTGCTGTGCCCTTATTGCGCGCATCTCTAATTTCCCATTTAATGCCATCCCCAACCTCAGCATTACTATTTGGGGGTCTGTATACAACTCCCACTAACGTTTTCTGCCCCTTGGTATTTCTCAGCTCTACCGATACAGATTCCACATCATCAGAGCTAATATCCTTCCTTACTATTGAGTTAATCTCCTCTTTAACCAGCAATGCTACCCCACCTCCTTTTCCTTTTTGTCTGTCCTTCCTGAATATTGAATACCCCTGGATGTTGAATTTCCAGCCTTGGTCACCCTGGAGCCATGTCTCCGTAATCCCAATTATATCATATCCGTTTACATCTATTTGCGCAGCTCATTCATCCACCTTATTACGAATGCTCCTCGCATTAAGACTCAAAGCCTTCAGGCTTGTTTTTTTAACACTCTTAGTCCTTTTAGAATTATTATTTACTGTAGCCCTGTTTGATTTACACCCTTGATTTCTCTGCCTTCCACTTTTGCTTTTCTCCTTCCTGTCTTTTGCTTCTAGCCTTGCTTCCCTTTCCTCTGTTTCCCTGCACAGGTTCCCAACCCCCTGCCATTTTAGTTTAACCCCTCCCCAACAGCACTAGCAAACACTCCCCCTAGGACATCGGTCCCAGCCCTGCCCAGGTGCAAACTGTCCAGTTTGTACTGGTCCCACCTCCCCCAGAACCGGTTCCAATGTCCCAGGAATTTGAATCCCTCCCCCTTGCATCATTCCTCTAGCCACGTATTCATCTGAAATATCCTCCTATTTCTACTCTGACTAGCACGTGGCTAGTCTTACTCCAATTATATAGGGCCTTGGTGAGACCACACCTGGAGTACTGTGTACAATTTTGGTCTCCTTACCTAAGGAAGGACATACTTGCCATAGAGGGAGTGCAACGAAGGTTCACGAGATTGATTCCTGGGATGGTGGGACTGTCTTATGAGAAGAGATTGAGTAAACTAGGCCTGTATTCTCTTGAATTCAGAAGAATGAGAGGGGATCTCATTGAAGCATACAAAATTATTACAGGGCTTGATAGGGTGGATGCTGGGAGAATGTTTCCATTGGCTGGGGAGTCTAGAACCAGGGGCCACAGCCTCAGGATAAAGGGTAGGCCATTCAGGACTGAGATGAGGAGAAATTTCTTCACTCAGAGGGTGGGGAATCTTTGGAATTCTCTACCCCAGAGGGCTGTGGAGGCTCAGTCATTGGGTATATTCAAAACAGAAGTCGATAGATTTCTGACTAGTAAGGGCATCAAGGGATATGGCGATAGGGCCGGTGAATGGAGTTGAGGTCGAAGATCAGCCATGATCTCATTGAATGGCGGAGCAGGCTCAAGGGGCCGAATGGCCGACTCCTGCTCCTATTTCTGATGTTCTTATGCTTCCTGCTGAAGCAGAGAAACCGAGCCTGCAGACAGCTTGCTCAGCCATCTGCGGGTGCGCTAGCTTTCCGGGGTGTACAGGGGGTCAGTGTGGCTGCGGCTATCCCGCCTGTGGTGCAATAGAGCCTGCCTTAAATTGCTCCTTTCATTCTCCTCCAAATAGCAATAGAAACAGAGGAAAACCCTCATTGGAATTCCCATATCCAGAATCTGGGACTGTGGCAATGATAAATCTTATAAACCAACAATCTCAGGCAAAATTGTAACCGAAACCCCTCAGATGTCAACATCACAACGATAAATTCCAGAATCTCAATTGTCCTGGGAAATCGGAGCACACAGCACATTCCCCATGAGAAAACTGGGGAACGGCCCCGCACTGACAGCCATGTCATTACATGTCATGCAGCCCTCCCCAACACTCAAGGTGTATTATGGGGCTTGGACCTAATTCGTATGTAACTAGGGGCCCTGATGAGTTTTGTGCACAGTCTGTGTGTGGGCCTTTAAACACACAAAACACTGGGGAGCCACAGTGTCGGATGTTGTGTAGGCCATTGGTCATCTGCCCTTACGTTGTGTGCAATGATTTAGGAGCTTCCAAAATCCTTCTGAATCTATATAAACAATTAGCTCATTTCCCAAAGGATATTACAGAACCATTCAGGATGCTGCTCTGGAATAATGATTCTGGGGCCCAGGTGCTGCATAAACCACCCCTTCTATACTGGTGCGTGCGTGTTAGAGAGTGTGTGTGAGAGTGTGTGTGAGAGTGTGTGTGAGAGTGTGTGTGAGTGTGTGTGAGAGTGTGTGTGAGAGTGTGTGTGAGAGTGTGTGAGAGTGTGTGTGTGAGAGTGTGTGAGAGTGTGTGTGAGAGTGTGTATGAGAGAGAGAGAGAGTGTGTGTGTGAGAGTGTGAGAGAGAGTGTGTGTGAGTGTGTGTGAGAGTGTGTGAGAGTGTGTGTGAGAGTGTGTATGAGAGAGAGAGAGAGTGTGTGTGTGAGAGTGTGAGAGAGAGTGTGTGTGAGTGTGTGTGAGAGTGTGTGAGAGTGTGTGTGTGAGTGTGTGTGAGAGTGTGTGTGAGTGTGTGTGAGAGTGTGTGAGAGGGAGTGTGAGAGTGTGTGAGAGTGTGTGTGAGAGTGTGTGAGAGTTTGTGTGTGAGTGTGTGTGAGAGTGTGAGAGTGTGTGTGTGAGTGTGTGTGAGAGTGTGTGTGAGAGTGTGTATGAGAGAGAGAGAGTGTGTGTGTG